>JAGFNQ010000981.1:0-202847 GCA_024364735.1 Boesenbergia rotunda | reverse complement strand
ATTCTGTTGGATCGAGAACACCGATAGAGGGGGGTGAATATCGAAAAATTTTCGGAATTACGTAAAGAGCAATTGCACAGCGGAAGTTAAAAACACACAACGCAAACACGGGAGGTTTTACTTGGTTCAGAGCCTGTGTCGACTCCTACTCCAAGGCCCACGGTCGTTGACCGTTTACTTTGGGCAATTATATATAGGCGCAAACAGTTTACAATAATTTGATTACAAAAAAATAAGTGCAGTAAACGAAACACGCTCTTCTTTACCGACGTCCGGAGTAGATCGAATTTCTCGGAGCAGCAGGACGTCGTCGGCTCGTGTTGGAAGGTTTCCGGAGCAAGGCGCGAGAGCAGAAGAGCTTTGAGGCGTTGAGTGAATTGATTCTTTGAAGCCTTGGTCGAGGGTCCTTTATATAGGGCCTGGGGGCGCCCGGGACGTCGGGGGCGCCCCCCACGTGGCCTTTGATCCGCAAAGGTCTCGGTCAGCGTCTATCCTCTGGATCCGCTTTGACCAGGGCGCCCGGAGCGCTCGGGGCGCCCGGATTGACCGGGTCAAGCGTTATCTGCTTGGCTTCAATGGCTTCTGGTTCGAGGCATGCGCATGGGGGCGCCCGGGAGCAGCGGGGGCGCCCGGGAGCACGGGGGCGCCCGGCCCAGCAGCTATTCGAAGCCTTTTTCTCTTTACTTGTTTTGTATGCACCTTGGGGGCGCCCGGGACACTCCGGGCGCCCTACTCAGCCATTGCCTCTCTCCTTTGAGGCTTTCTGAGCTGCAGACACACGTTCCTTCGGTTCTGCATCCAGGGTTAGTCCAATACACAACAATACATTAAGTGGTTAGATTATACAGCCTTAGCTGTCTTAGTTCTGACTTTGGTCTCCAAAATGGAGCCCTAGGTCGAACCGACGCCTACTGTTCCCTCGACGGGGAACGCGTCCTCACCTACTCCTCTCGGGAGAATTTACCTGATGCCAACCGTTCCTCTGGTTGGACTTTTGCCTGACGGTCCTTTGTCAGGTCTTGGATGCCGAGCTGCCCTTCGCTCGGTGCCTAGCATTCCTTCGCTAGGGCTTTGTTTCCTGGCAGCCCTTCGCAAGGTGCCTAGCAGCCCTTTGCTAGGACTTGGTTTCCTGGCAGCCCTTCGCCAGGTGCCTAGCAGCCCTTCGCTAGGACTTTGTTTCCTGGCAGCCCTTCGCCAGGTGCTTAGCAGCCCTTCGCTAGGACTTTGTTTCCTGGACACTCAAGTAACAACATTAGATCACAAATAACACTTAACTTTGAATCCTTTGCCAATATCAAAACAAGGTTCGATATGGTGCTTCCTGCACCAACACATTCTTTGTTGTTTCAAGATTTACACTGAATGTCTAATCAAGAATGGAACAGTGCCCGCCCACCTCTATTCTCCGGCGAGAATTTTCAGATCTTGGATGGATCTAATGGAATCTCACCTGAAAGCTCATATGGATTTATGGATGATAATCCAAATGGGGATCATATTCCCCATAGAAGATGGAACATCAATCACCTGGGACAAATTGGATGAACCAACAGTGAGGAAGATCGAGTCTGATGCCAAGGCAACAGTGATCCTATAATGCGGCCTGACCAAAGAAGAATTGAAGCGAGTCGAATCCTTCAACTGTGCCAAAGAGATTTAGAAGAGGCTAATCGACTTACATGAAGAGACTTCCAACATTGAGGACTTAGAAAGTGTACAGTTCGAATCATCGGAAGAATCAGATGAAGAAGAATAAACTCAACCGAGCCTCCTTGCACTACCTGTTCAAGTTCACCTTACCGAGACTGAGTTTGAGTCTGAATCTAAAGAAGAGCTGAAACAAAGCAATGAATCGATATCCATCTTTAAAGAAGGTAAACTCACTGTAAGTGGCTATTCTGAATCTGATTTATGTGAATTAATTTCTTATCTATCTCGCAAGTTGGCTAAGTCCAACATCTGGGTTAAGTCCCTCCAAAAGGAGGTTAAAGCCCTTAAGGATGAGGCTAACTCGAGTTTCCTAACTGAGACCGTTCAAGAAGGAATCTTAACTCAAGCCCAAAAACTTGAGGAAGAGAATTTCTCTTTGAAAACTCAAGTCAAAAAACTCAGAGTTGACCTAGAATGGTTTACCTTGAGTTCCAAGAATCTTGATATGATTCTTGGAAAACAAAAGGTCATCATTAACCGATTTGGACTTGGATACAAAACCAACTTGCGATATAAATCACATTTTTCTATTGTGAACCGTAATAGCACTCGAGTCCAAGCATGGGTCCCTAAACTTAGCTTGACAAATCAAGCTAGATCAAACTATTATTGGATCCCCAAGGATCAAATTCATTACTTAGATAGACCGTATCAAGGTTTTAATCTAAGGGGAGCTAATAGAAAGACTATTTCTATTATTAGATAATATTGCATTTAAAATTGCTTGTTTACATGTTTGTTTATTTACTGCAAAAATGTCATGCTAAGGATTAGAAATGATTTGGTAAGGATTTGACATGATTGAAACTTACACAACCTAGTATTAGGTTAGAGCAAGATGATAGTATGTTAGGGAAGCCTGTCTAAAGAGTCAGGTAGGGTAAGAAGTATCCTATTTGGTCTTTTTAGTTCGGTGGAACTAAAACTAGAGCTAGACTGGGAAAGATGAACCAAAGCTAGAGTTGGATTGGGACCATATTGCTCACATAGCCCCGTGCTCCCTCACACGGTAGGGTCTTGCCTCCTGGCACGACCTCGTGCCCCATTGGCCGAAGGAGACAAAGTGGGGCCATGCCATCCGGCAGGGCTGTGCCACCCCCATATGGCCCCGTACCACGGGTCGTGCATCACCCCTATAAAAGGGTGCCCTTCTCCCATTTTGGGGATCTTTGGCTAGGGCTTTTCCCTAGGGCCTTGGGGAAGGGTCCTCCCCTCTAGGGGTGACCCTAGAGCCGCGCCGTTGCCTCCTCGACGATCCGTCCATCTCTGAAGCAAGGATATCCTCTAAGAAGATTGGCGACACCTCGATAAACATCCTCGTCTCTCTTCTCTTCATGTTTTGAGTGTAGACATTTTATTTATTGTCTTCTTATTGTATCCTCTTGCAATGGAGTAGTTTTCTATATTTAGGATGTAGAGAGCAGCCACTATGTGATGTTGATGTATAAATTATGTATTTGTGCATTTCCTTATTCAATGGCATGTCTATTGTCTTGTTCTATATATGTTATGCCTTATATATGTTTGTTGAAATGTGTGAATGGTGAATACATGTAGTTGTGAGGGTTTGACCGTCACGTAGAGGCAGTGCCCAAGATCGTATGACTGGGGATCTTTTGTGACAGAGGCTACCATTAATCGGACATTACCTGAAAATGGATGGCAATCCCTTACAAGAGATTAGCTAACATGACTTAATGAGTTTCTCCTTATCCCATGTTAGGAAGTATTTAGCGTAACCTAGAGACGTATGATCGAGGGCCCTTAGTGACAAAGCATTACTTTTAACAGACTCTTTAGGTTACCTACTCTACTTAATGACATTGGATGCCCAAGGAAGAAGCACTCTAGTGCACTTCTACAGGGTTAACACCCGTACCGAGTTAAGATCTCTACGAGCGCATAAACATTGAGACTAGGATATGAGCAATCGATAGGCCATCAACTAGAATTGTAGTGAAACCAAAATCCTAGATTCCATCCATCCATCCCTTTCCCAAGGACCAAAGCTCACTCTTCTCTCTCTCTCTCTCTTCTTTTCTTCTCCCCTCCTTCCTTAAGCAAGCTTTCTCAAATCAATATTGTGATAATCTAGATAGCTTACCTTGTAGACTCAACTAGTGCTTAATCAATAGTCTTTATGGATATGATAGTCTTTGATACTATTTTATGACATTCCCGTGCACTTGTGGGTCCATCATAAAGTTTTTAGTGTCATTGTCGGGGACCGTTCACATTAACATTAGTTGATAAGCAAATTAGTTAGTCTAGACATATTTTTCTTTGTCTTTGTTTATAGCCTATTTTTCCATTTCTCTTTCTTTTATTCTTGCATCTCTTTTCATGTTTTTAATTTTTGTATTTCATTTATAGTTTTTTTCTTATATGATCCTATGAGCTATAACATAAGTTACAGGCTTCTGAGAGATTTCTACACACCCATATCTTCTACATTTCTGCCTCCTAGTGTGCAATCTCAAATTCAAAATGATGATTCAGATGTTGATCAATATGAATACCTTTGTCAAGTATGTGGAAGCATGACCCATCCGACTGTAGTGTATCATTTATTCTAAAGAACTGCTAATAATTCTAGAGAACTCTAGAGTTTATTCAATTTCGATAAGGTTCTGAGCAACATGAGTAGTTCCAATCAGAGCAGCTTGTTCCTGATCTACCTCATTGCTACAATTAGGATTGGATAGATCATCAATATTTTGACTATAGAAGGATGCAAGGAGTTGAACAAGCTTCTCAAGAATTCTAGTATCTACCAGAATTCTAGGATGATTCAACATCGGATGTCCACATCAATCTCAACATATTGATCAAATTTTCTGGGAAGAAATCCAAAACTTAGAAACTCTTATTTCCAGTCATATAAATACCATAGTGTAAGATTCTGAAGAGCTTATAGTGCAATGGGGAGCATGGTTTGTACGGACACTTGATCAAATTAATGGAGACATTAACTTTGACTTTATATCTCTCCATGACTCCTGCATTGCCTTACATGACATTGATGTAGTTAATGGTACTCAGGACGAGGACAGAACCTTTGGTACATTTCCTTCCATACTAGCCAATGTTTTTGTTGAAGCTCCGAAGATGACAAAGATAGTTCATATATATTTGATGATGAAGACATAGATGGGGTAGATATTCATCCGAATAGTTGGGTGGATGATATTGAAATAAGTGGACTCTTCAATGCATTTGATGAAGTTGATATGGTGGTTGTAAGTGTAGGGACGGACTTATGAATTAGAAGACACGTCACGTCCCAAGGATCACCTTCTTTGCTTACTCAACCAACTGGAGAAGTTGGTTATGAAATGGTTGAGGATATATGTGTAGGGATTGTGCAAATAAAGCAAAGCCCCAAGAATCACCAGTTTCAAAGACACCACCATTAGAGCTAGAGCGAGAGCCACTACAAGGACATGAGGGAATCACATCCACTTGTTTAGAAATTTTAGGTAACTTTCAGCAGTGCAAGGTTAGTATTTCTAGAGATCTTATAAAATTTTTCATAAAGGTACCCATAGTCAATTTGGTAGGATGTGACTCATGTTCTAATTCATGCACAGTTAAACTTGATATAATTCTTGTCCTTTCTTATTTTACTTGTGTTTAGGAGTTGTGTTTTTTTGTTGGGTATGCAAATTTTCATAAAGCCTATAATTGGATCCTGTATCTGAACCATCTCCGGTCATCCGAAAGGACTTTCAAGGAGACAATAAAGGAGAGAGATTTACTCCATCCTTTGCTAAAAGCTCTCTTCAAACCTTGAGGAATTTGAAAGAAAGCCCGGAAGTATCTCACTCTGGCTCAATCGAGATTTCGATGAGTTCCCCAAGGTGGTCGAGCTAATGACCTAAAACAAGCGCTTCTTGGGAGGCAATCTAAGTTCTTTCCTTGAGTTCATTTTAGTTTTTATGTTCTACCTAGTTTCATAACTCAATCCCTCTACTTATCCTTTCTTGTCTATTTGCATTTTATAGGATTCAAAGCTAAAAAGGAGCATGCATAGAAGCTAAAGAAGGGTGACTTATGATGACTTGGATACTTTTGATATTTCACTTGGTAATAGTTTTAACTTTTTGAACCTCCTCTACATTCGTATATTGTTTTCATTGAGACAATGAAAAGTTTTAAGTCTGGGGGATGCATCCATGCATTAGCTTATGTGCTAGATTTTGTTGTGTTTTCTTTCATAATAAAATTTTCATAGTTGCATCTATCATCACATTATATTGACTTATTCTCAAGTGAAAATACTAGTACGTTTATTCTTCATTCATGTTATTTAATTTAGTACTAATATGTTTGGTAGATGATTTTTCTCTATCTCTAGCAGCATGAAGTGAACATAGTCTAATTGAAGTATTTGAGTGTTGGCCTAGTTTTTTAATCTCCCTTCACTTTGCTTAGTTTGAATAGTAGATAACTCAATAAATAGTCATGATTCATAGAACTTGTTAGTACTTGTGATTCCTTATGATCTCTTAGACTACATCTTGGTTATTCGATAAGGCTCAGGTTATTAAAGCTCGCTTGGAAAATCGTAATATCCTCACATTTGCACTTGTAAATGTATGCATATGTGTTAGTGCCACACATTTAAAACATTCAATACACACACACACGCACACACATGTGAGTGGAAACTAGTAGCTTACCCCTTGAACTCGCCTTTGAGACTTGGGTAGATTAAGAGAGATGAACCAAGTATAAGGCAAGTATGTGCCTATCGCTGGGAGCATAGGGAGTATAGTTAAATGATGACTTGACTAGGCATAGAGATTGAAACTTGAAAGACTATGACCACTTAGCACCCTGAGCATGGAGAACTAACACTTAGGCCACATTCATATTGTTTTGATATCATGCATACTAATGAAACTAATTAATAGAGTTAGATTAATTCATTGAAGATGATGGTACACTATGTTGACCCATGAATTTAGATTGTGAGTTTTTTCTTGAGGATAAACAAATGTTTAAGTCTGGGTGGTAATGTGCGTAGATTATACATGATTTTATGCATTATTTGACGTATATTTACTTGTATTTCACGGGCATGATCTACTTCATCGCACCCTATTTCTTTATAATTTTGCTACTTTTACTATCTTGGTTTGGAGATCTGCTTCATGCTTGTTTTCATTGACAAAATGCGATTTGGAGCGAAAATGATAACGAAAGCCTAACCAGAGCTGAAACTGGAGTTTGATTGGGTCGTGTGGCTCACACGACCCAATGCCCCCTCAAACGGTAGGGTCGTGCCTTTTGGCACGGTCCGTGCCCCTCTCCAGGTCAGGGTATGACAGGACCATGCTATTCAGCATGACAGGGTCATGCCATCCAACACGGCCCCATGCCCCTTTGGCCGAAGGAGGCATGGCAGGACCATGCCATCCTACATGGCCTCTTGCCTCATGTGCGTGGGTGGCATAGCCCTTCCATGCCACCCCACACAACCCCAAGCCACGGGCCATGCGGTGCCCCAATAGAAGGGTGCCCTTCTCTAATTTTTAGGGATCTTTAGCTAAGGCTTTACCCAAGGGCATTGGGGAAGGGTCCTCCCCTCTAGAGTAAACCCTAAAGCCACGCTACTGCCTCCTCGACGATTCGTCGATCTTCGGAGCAAGGAATGTAAGTACCCCAGGATAGTTTTGATATGGTCAACCGAGTCAAGTTGGGTCCAGTTCGTTTGATCGCTATGTCTAAGTGTGTAAGAGCTTAGAAGCATAGAAAGTCGAGCGAAATATGTAGCAATCGAGAAGGGTGGCATAGGAAGGAAGTCGACAGACTCAGTGCATCCGAGGGATTCAAAGTCTATGGAAGAGTACACTAGTGGATAAGAAGGGTGTGTGCGACATCCGAGGGACGAGAAGTTGGGGAGGAAGTCCTTTCGAGGAAGAGGTCAGAAGTTGAGTTCGGGTGAGCTCAACTTCGAATGATCAAAAATCACCCAGAAGCACTAGAAGACTAGTCAACCAAAGGTTAACCAGAATCAGGCGAACTAGGCACCAGAATCAACTCATGCGCCAGGTCAAACAGGCCCTCCAGTGGACTCGAGCGCCAGACCATATAGGCGCTCGTGTTGCACTCCGATGCTCGAGAAGCCAACTAACCTTTTTATGACCATTGTGACATGGATAAGTGCTGACTCGATTGAGACGACCGTGTTATACTCGGGTGCCCGGGATGTGCCACGTTAGCACATTGACATGTTTTTTAAGCTCTATAAATAGAGCCCCTTAGATTAGAGTTTTTCACCAATTCATTATACAACAACTGTAACTGCTTTCCCAAATCTTTTCTGAGCTTTCTAGAGTTTGTAAGAGGCTTCTTCGCCTACACAAAGAGATATTTGGTGTAGAGCTTTTTAACTTCCTTGGATTAGCACCTACCCTGGTTGCAAGCAAATAAATTCTGGCGCCTCTTTACTTTCATGTTGTTGATTTATTTATATCTTTCTATTTTTCTTAACTAACTTGTCTTTGTTAAAGAAAGCAAAAGACACAATTTTATTTTTCAGGGTTATTCACCCTCCTCTAGCAGGTTGACACGATCCTTCAAATGGTATCAGAGCAAGGACGCTTTAGAATGACTAACTACCACCTGAAGCAACACACAAATGGCCGGATCAAGCATCTACCCACCTAAGTTTAGGGAGGAGTTCACGCTTTGGAAGCGCAAAATAGAAGTATACTTCAAGACTGACTTTGACATTTTACTAATAATTAAGTATGATTTTGAAGCACCTAAAGATGACAATGGAGATGAGAATGATGAGCATCTATTGACGAAGGAGCAAGCTAATTTCGTGGCCAACGACACAACAAAATATCATCTACTGAGCATGTTGCCACCACAAGAAGTCAACTGGACTGACACTTATGGTTTGGTGAAGGAACTTTGGAAAAAGTTCTGGAGCTCTATGAAGGTACCTTGGAGGTGAAACTAGCGAGATGAGATTTGCTCCGAAATCAACTGATGAACATCCGGATGGACATTAGAGAAAATGTTGCACAACTATAGCGAGGATCAAAGAATTTATAACCGGACTCACCAACCTTGGCGAATCAGTAACAAATTGAGACTCAGTTTGATATACACTCAATGTCTTCCCCAAAATCCAAGAGCGGACATCGATTATAGATGCCTACTACATATCTAAAGACTTAAAGGTAGTACTTTGGAAAGTTTATTCTCTAATTAAAATTCACGAGTCTCGATATATAGGATCTAGCAAAGACAAAATGGACAACATTTTCTTGAACACGAGATGGGACAAATTAGACTTAAACACATCGCTCGACGAGGACAGAAAAGATTACATGGTAAGAAAATTTTCTAAATTCCTTAAAGCTAATAATTTTAATAAGTTGTAGGCAACGAATCTACTTAGAAGAAAAAGGAAGATTTGTTGCTATAATTATCAACAGGAAGGACACAGTAAGGGCAACTGTCCAAAACTAAAAAAGAAGGACAAAGAAAAGAAGCCTAGTAGAAGCAAGCAAAAGAATCTAAAGGTGACATGGAGCCAATCGTCTTCCTTATAATCTGACATAGATGAGTATGCTTTGTAAGTATCCCAGGTTGATTTTGATGTGGTCAACCGAGTTAAGTTAGGTACTGTTTGTTTTTGATCCCTCTGTCTAAGTGTGCAGGAACTTAGGAGCGGAGACACTACTAGAATTTTTGCATTCAACAACACATAATCGACAACGATTTTTTGATAAAGTGTTGTCTTATGTCAATTTAACAACAGTTTTAGTATTAACCATTGTTGTTGTTGGTCTGTATACGTAAAAAGATAACAGTAATAACAAAATGTTGTCGTATGTATACTCAACGACAACAGTTATAAAATAACTGTTGTCTATAGGCGGGATTTACAACAACTGATGTGATAAACTGTTGTCTATTATGACAATAGACAACAGTTATATTAAACTGTTGTTGTTGTATTGTTGTGCTGTTCAAGCAATAAACAAAATCAACGGTGGATATCCAACTGCAAAAAAACCCCCTCCTCACACAAACCCCTCGCAGCCACGAGTCGACGCCTCTCCCCCTTCTTCATCGCCCGAGTCCAAGGAAGCCCCGAGAGCGACGCTTCCTTTCACCCTCGCGAGGTGAGCCCCGACTCCTCTCGCTCTCTTCTTCTTCATCGCACAAGCAAGGAGGCGACGGCTCCTCACTTACCTTTTCTTCTTCCTCGATCGCGTGCCCTAGCTACTGACGCCCAGGCAAGCAGTACCCTGCGTCAACACCGCATCTTCATCGCTAGCTATGACAGGCGAATTACTCCTTCCCGGCTGAGTGCCACTGCCAGCGGCCCTCCTAGTGAGTTGAGATCGCTATTGATTATTTTTGGTACCGTGAGTTGGAGCTAACCTAGTCCTCTTCCTAGGGATTTCTGGAAATTAGGGCTCTTGCATGTGGCTGGGTTTCTTCTGATCAAAACAGAAAGGGGCAGAGGAAAGCTTGGTGTGTGGGTTTTCAGGTAAGGCTTGGTTGTGATCTTCATTCTTGGATGTTTCCCTTTGGATTCCCAAACTTGTACGTGAGCTCTATTAGATTCCCAAATTGCATTAGCTAGGTTTAGTTGAGCTTTGATCATTTCTTTTATGTAGGACCCAACTAATTCCTTGATAACTTCATTTATTCACTAACTGTTGATGAGTTTGAAACTAAGAACATTGTCCAGTAGAGCATAATTTTCTGCCAACCCTATTAGCAGTTTACAAGTAGATTTATAGCATCTTATGCTCTTTGGTTTGTTGTGTAAGACTTTGCTATTCAGACAAAAACTAACAATTTGTTTGTAGATATATTTTGTAACTTTATTTATTACTCTATAAGAAATTATATTTAATGTAATGAAAATGTTTAAGGATCTAAATGCTACTATACTAATATAGGCTTTGGATGTACTTCAATAGTAAGATGCAATCCATATGTCAACCTCAAATAATTTCCCTCAGAATAGATCTGACAATGCATATTATTTTAAATTAAATTTGCTTAAACTACATCTCGGAACTGATATTATGTGAATTTACGCATAGAAATGAATGGTTTGAGGTAGTTACAAATATTGACATTAGATATTGCATGCTATGAATATTGCATGCTATGAATATGTGAATATTGCATGCTATGAATATGTGAATATTGCATGCTATGAATATTGCTTGTTATGATGGATATATATCAAATCAAACAAGTTGATATTAATTAGACATTGTAATTCAAAGACTGGAATAAATTTGTTATAATTTGTACTGTACAGGGTATCTTTTGTAACTTACTGATATTTTTATACTTGGTCTTCAAAATTCATCTTATATTGGACAGAACATTTAACTTTTTATCTTGTTTGAAGGTTTTGATGAGAGCATTGTTGAACTAGAATAGTGAGTGAATAGAGAGTTGCAATGGAAAGGTAACTCTCTATCCCCTTTTATTTCATTTGTTTGCCATTCATCCTTCCTTGGTCTACCTGCCTCCTCTTTCAGCTGCAAAACCGTCAAGTAATTCTTTCTTTCTTCTGGTTTATGCTTATCTCTGTTTCTTTATTATACTTTTGTGTCTGAATCTGCTATTATATAAATGAACAACATACCTTTATATATGATGTATATTACAGGTTGCAAAAATTTGAATGACTTAAAATTTTGATGAACATAATATTTGCTTCTTAATTGTATGTAAATTACATTTTTCAGCAATGACGACTGGCTTTTTAGTTGCACATAATTGCATCATTTGATTACCCTTTAGGTTGCATCTAAAATGTGCTTATCAATTCAATAATAAGCAACCTGTTCTAAAATGTGCTAATGGAAACGCAAGGATCTTTTGGACTTTGTTGCATGCTGATTGCCAAAAGAACTGACACTAGCAGTCTCAAATGACCAACTTATTGTGATCCAATGAATTATTCACGGTCGTTTCTGCAAGCATTTCTATACTATATTTCAGTTTTATCTTGGTGTTGGCTTGTGAAGAGTATATACTTAGTTATGCTGACCTGCTATTCTTTTTATGAATTGATGCATGAAAAACAAAAACTATTCCATGAAAAAGATTTAACATGGATCACATTTGGTTATTAGGAATTAGTGAATGCTTATGTTTGTCCTAGATTAGTAGATATTTGTGTTTGTCCTACATTTTTGCTGAGTTTATTTATTTTAGTCTAGTGTTGTTGATGAGTACATGTAAGATAATCAGATGATTTTTTTTTCTTATAAGTGGTTAAGTAGAGTTAAGTCAGCTGAACCTAACCAAAATTGATGGATAATTGATATAGCAACTGTAGATTGCAAGCTTAGTATATCATTAACACAATATCAAAATGGAACCATTGAACCACCTAGAAATTTGAGGCAAAATTGATGAACCATAGGGGATAAATAACTCGAGAGAATACTAGAGGGACTCACCAAGAAGAAGTTCTAACCAAGAGAATTAAAAGGGAATTTTATTAACTTGTTTAGTACATGATATTCTAGCTCTTTTTATAGATTAATCATAAAGACTTAGTTAGAACTTCATTGTCATTCGCCACTGCTTCCGACTCAGGGCCCACATTCTACACACACACACACACACACAAAGAGTTTCTCTTTCTAAATGTTAGATATGGTCAAAAAGGGTGTTAGTGTAACATAAGGAGATATTTGAATCACTTATCATTGTTATTTTTTATTTTGCTCTCTCCTTTATTCTGTACAATCATATAATGTGTTTTAGTTCATAGTTTGCAAAAGTAGAGTACTCCCAAGATGAAATTGATGAAGTGCGCTCCGCGATAGCTGATTGTATACAGGATTATATTTGATAATAGGTATGTAAATGTTAGTTACTAAGGTTTAAACTTTTCCTGGTAAATGTTAGTTACTAAGCTTTCGGGTGATATTCCCCTGAATCAAACAATATACATCAACAATATTTTTTTTAGAGATGTTGTAACCTGAGATTATTTTTTATACGTTGGAGAACAATTAGTTTAGTGGACATGAAAGTTACTTAGATGTTCAAGTAGATTCGTTGAACAATAGAGTCGTACTAGTTTGGCCAAATTCCTTTTAATGCTGTGGTCTAGAACCTGCAGAAACTTGATATTTAGTTGCTTTCTTGCATCTCTACTTGAATTTGCAGCCTAGCCTTTCAAGTGTTCTCATTTAAGGAGGATAAACTAATCACCACTACAGATCACTGAACTCATCACTAGAAATTAAACTTTTCAACAAGCTGCATTTACTACTAGATACGATTCAACTCAAATATCATATTACTCGAAATAGTAGTGGACAGACTGAATTTGGCATGACTAATTGTATGATCGTATGAAATTAACATAAATATAAACACATTCATCCAATAGAAATTCCTTCAATACATTTTTTTTCAATATATTTTGGAGCTTCAGCAGTTCTGCCTAACATCTCTGATTGGATGCAATTCTTTAATATATTTTTTTATTTGCCTAAACAGACATAGTTTGTGATTCAGAATATGATTCTGAATCACAAACAATCAATCAAGAACATGTGTCAGATATTTAATATGGTCATCTGAGTATTTTCCTTGAAAAGTGGTTGCATGGCTGTAAATGTCTAGATAAGCCAAGCTAGCAGTTTTCTTATAATTGCAAGTGCTAATACATGCATATCTTTCTTGTTTGTTTATTTGTTAGTTTGTTATTTTTGTTGTTTGTTGATACATATCTTCATGGATCATTTTTTATTGGACATATGCATTTAATAGAATAACTAATTAGAGTGTTTGTTCTCTTTTTTCCAGCTGCAGGGACTTGTTCGTGATAATGTTCGAAGACCATTAATCTGACCTTCCAAGCTATAATTTTTGTGATTTGAACTTCATTGTAAGTTTAGTTGGGTCAGAATTATATATAATTTGAACTCTTGTAATTTGGGTCAGAAGATACTTTAGTGGTTTCGTCTGTAGAAAGGTTTTTGGACAGAAGATACTTTTGTGGTTTCGTCTGTAGAAAGGTTGTGGTGGATCTTTATTGTAAATATGTTGATGATGTTTGATATATATAGTTTTTGTTTCGAGGTTAAATTATTAACTTTTAATTGAAAATATAATGGAAATATTTTTGTTTCGAGGTTTATCACTGTTGTCATTGATAAACGACAACACAGTCATAAACTGTTGTCGAATATAATAAAAGACAACGGTGAATTCGGTATACGACAACAGTTAAACACCATTGTTAAAACTCATCTAAACGACAACAGTGAAAACCCTAAACGACAACAGTGATAAACTGTTGTTATTGATATACGACAACGGTTATAAAACTGTTATCGAATATAATAAAAGACAACAGTGAAAAACTGTTGTCAAAATGTTGTCGAATGTGATATACAACAACAGTGGAAAACTGTTGTCAAACTGTTGTCGTAGACCAAACGACAACAGTGATTCACTGTTGCCGTAGACCCCCCCTTTAACAACATGGCCTTTAACAACAGTGGTATTTGGCATACGACAACAGTGATTCACTGTTGTTGAATGCATTTTTTCTAGTAGTGAGAAAGTCAAGCGTAAGACACAGTGGACGAGAATGATTGCATGGGGGAGTGAGCCGATGGGCTCGGTGCATCCGAGGGATGCGGAAGCTACGAAAAAGTATTCTGGTGGAGCGAGAAGGATGCACGTGAAGTCCGAGGGATAAGAAGCCAGAAGGAAGGACACTCGAGGGGCGAAAGGTCGGAGTCGAGTTCGGGTGAGCCTAACTCCGATTGGTCAGAAGTCACACAAGAAGACCCGCTGGAGACTGGTCAGCAAGTTGCTATCCAAAGTCATGCAGGCACCCCTATCAATAGGAGCGCCTGGGCACTCGGGTGCCCGGGCACTCCGGTGACCGGGCACTCGAGCACTCGGGCGTCCATATGCAAACAAGAACCCAAGAGCCAATAATTATTTGCTAGCTAGCCGCTTGCGAATGTTGCACACTGGATAACACTCAAGCCACGTGTCAGGTGCCCTCAAGCACTCGGACACCCCTATAGTGTCACGTCAGCAGATAAGTTTGACTGGGGCTATAAATAGGCCGCTCGAGCTCAGTTCTAGATCATCGATTCAACTGATTCACAACAAACAACTTTCTATGTAGTTTTCCATTATTTTTCTGAGCTTTCATTTTGTAAGAGGTTTCTCCATTTGAAGAAGTTTATTCAGGAGATCTATGCTATACTTGCCTTGAATTAGCAACCTCCTCGATTGCAAACCAAGTAAACATCTGTTTGTCTCTTTTTTGTTATAGTTTCTCTATTAATGTTTGTTTTATTTTGAACTAATAAAAATCTTTATTTAAGGCAAACAAAAGATGTAGATTTTTATTTTCAGGGGCAATTCACCCCCTCTTGCCGACTTTCGATCACCGTCATGCCAGTCTTGCTCTAATGGTAAGCTATCAAGGAGAAGATAACAAAAGCTCGTCTGAAATGAGCATCGAAATCATCGAAGAAGGGGGAGTATCAGATTGCGAATCTAACACGGAATGTGAGATACATAACCTCCCTCCTACTCAACTATATGATGCTATCCAAATGCTAAGTAGATCCTTATGCAAATCATGAACCATTTATGTTAATTTGAAAAATGAAAAAATTGAATTAAAATTGAATTTATCTAATGCATGTTCACTGAAATTTTTTGGAATTTTTGGGAAAAAAATTATTTTAACAATGTTTTCGATAAAAAAGTCGAAGTTTTAACTTTAAAAATACTTTGAAGTTGATTTTTGAACAACCAAATTTTTCAGAGACTAACCATTAGATTTTGATTTTTAGAAAAAATTATCAAGATTTTTCAAGTTAAATATATTTTTAAGCATTTACTTTCCAAAATTCATGCATTTTTAATATTCAACGAAAATGAATTTTGTCTTAAAAATTTTTATGTTACCAGATCTAATTTTCTGGCATATTATCAAAAATTTTCAGAAATTTTAGATAACAAGATTATTTTGCTATGATTTTTATGTCAAAAATGAGTTTTTAAGTTTAAAATTTTTTAAAAATAGGCTTTTGACAAAACGAATCTTTTGATGACTCTTGATTGTGTTTTTACAAATTTAGAAAAATTTCAAAAGATATTTGATAAAGAAAAGAATTTTCTCTTAAAAAACAAACTTTCTTTAAGCTAAAGTTGTTTTAAGTTTTACCCTTAATCATTTTTTATATGAAAGGGGAGAAAATATGAATTAAGTTAAGGGGAAGATTTTAATTGTAATTTTTTTTGTGTGTATTACATTGCAAGGTATATTGCTTGTTTCTGATTGTTTATGTTTTTTTCCTAACTTAACTCGGGTTGATAGACATCAAAAATGAGGAGAGATTGTAAGTACCCTAGGATAGTTTTGATGTGGTCAACCGAATCAAGTTAGGTCATGTTAGTTTGATCTTTGTGTCTAAGTGTGCAGGAGGTTAGGACCATATGAAGTCGAGTGAAAGGCATAACAGTCGAGAAGGTTGACATGGGAAGTGTGCCGATGGGCTTGGTGCATCGTGGGACACAAAGTTTGCAGAAGAGTGCACCAATAGACGAGAAGAGTGTGCGCGACGTCCGAGTGACTAAAAATCGGGGAGGAAGTCTGTCCGAGGAAGAGGTCGGAAGTTGAGTTCGGGTAAGCTTAACTTTGGATGATTGAAAATCACCTAGGAGCGCTAGAAGATTGGTCAATTGAAGGTTGACCAGAACCAAGCAAACCAGGCGCCTGAGTCAACTCGGGTGCTCAGCTAAACAGACACCCGAGTGGACTCGGGTGCGTGGCAATACAGGTGCCCGTGTTGTACTCAGGCACCCGAGAAGCCAAGTAGTCATTTTATGGCTGTTACGACATGGATAAGCGTTGACCCGATTGAGGCGTCTGTGTTGTAACATGTCGATAAGTTTTCCAGGCTCTATAAATAGAGCCCCTTAGCTCTGAGTTTTTCACCAATTCATTGCACAACAACTGTAACTGCTATCCCAAATCTTTTCCAAGCTTTTAAGAGTTTGTAAGAGACTTCTCCGCCTACACAAGGAGATATTTGGAGTAGAGCTTTTCAACTGCCTTGGATTAGCAATCACCCTAGTTGTTACCAAGTAAATTCTGGTGCCTTTTTTACTTTCATGTTGATGATTTATTTATGTCTTTATATTTTTCTTAACTAACTTTATCTTTGTTAAAGAAAGCAAAAGATCCAATTTTATTTTTAGGGCTATTCACCCCCTTTAGCTGGTTGACATGATCCTTTAAGGAGATCCTCCAAGAATACTGGCGACACCTCGATAAGCATCCTCTTCTCTCTTCTCTTTATGTTTTGAGTGTAGATGCATTATTTATCGTCTTCTTTTTGTATCCTCCTTGTAATGGAGTAGTTTTCTGTATCTAGGATGTATGGAGTAGCCACTACGTGATGTTGATGTATAAATTATATATTTGTGCATGTTCTTGTTCAATGGCATGTCTATTACCTTGTTCTATATGTGTTATGCCTTTGATGAGTTTGTTGAAATGTGTGGATGGTGAATACATGTAGTTGTGAGGGTTTGACCGCCACGTAGTAGGGTTTCCGAAATTGTATGACCAGGGATCCTTCGTGACAAGGCTACCTTTAACTGGACATCTCGGGCATTATCTCGAAATGGAGGTCAATCCCTTACAAGAGATTAGCTAACATAGCTTAATGAGTTTCGCCCTATCCCGTGTTAGGAAGTATTTAGCGTAACCTAGAGACGTATGACCGGGGGCCCTTAGTGACAAAGGGTTACTTTTAACTGGACTCTCTTAGTTACCTACTTTACTTAATGATATTGGATGCCCATAGGAGAAGCACTCTAGTACACATCTGTAGGGTTAACATTGGCACCAAGTTAGAATTTCTACAAGTGCATAAACATCGAAATTAGGATATGAACAATCCATTGGACATCAACTAACATTGTAATGAAATCGAACTCCTAGATTCCACCAATCCATCCCTTTCCCAAGGACCAAAGCTCTCTCTTCTCTCTCCCTCTCTCTTCTTCTCTTCTCTCCTCCATTATTAAGCAAGTTTTCTCAAACCAACCTTATGATCGTCTAGATAGCTTTCCTTGTAGACTCAACTAGTGCTTAATCAACAGTCCATATGGATACGATAATCTTTTATACTACTTGACGACATTCCCGTGCATTTATGGGTCTGCCATCACTATCCAAAAAGGTTAAACCATTGTGAGTGCATCTATTACATTAGAATTATTATACATGGATTTTTTTATAGTAGCAAATATAAATCATAGCAAATATAAATCATAGCAAATATTGCTTTGTTATAGTTGATGATTATACTAGATTCATATGTTTATTTTTCTTGAAGCATGAGGACCAAACCTTAGATATCTTGATTTTTTTTCTATAGAATGGTAGAAAATGAAAAGAATCTTGAGCATGTGGTCACCATAACTCAAGAACCAAGATCCATTAGGGTAAATATTAATCATCCTTTAGATCAAGTTGTGGGAGACATCACATAATGGGTGAGAACTAGATCTTATTTTCGAAATGAAGGAAGTCAAGTAGCATTGAACACCAAAATTGATCCAAAATCCATTGACGATACTTTAATTGATTCTGACTAGATTTTAGCAATGCAAGATGAATTGACTCAATTTGAAAGAAGTAAAGTTTGAGACTTGGTTCCTAGATCCAAAGAAAATTAAATTATTTACAAAAGTTGGGCTTTTTGAATTAACTTGATGATTGATGACGTAGATTAAATATATTTTTATCCTTATTTTAACACTCATTTACTTGTTTCTATTTATTCTACTTTGTGTAGTTATGCCCCTATTTAGCTTTTTATCAGTATATTTTCTTTCCCTAGTTTGATAATATGCTATTCTCTTGTTTTGATTGACAAGGAGCGATTTAGAGAAAAATTGACACAAAATAGAGTAAGATGATCATTGGAATTGGTGTTGAACGGAGTTGGAGAGCCAATCAAAGCTGAGGCTGCAGAGGGCCATATGGGCTCTCACGATCCCTGCCCCTTTATGTGATGATGGTGTTGGATCGGGTTGGACCGGCTAGAGGGGGGTGAATAGACGGTAATGAAAAATAATGGAGATAGCACTCGTCTTTAAAAAAACTTGGTCGCAACTAAGAACGTTGCTTCCAAGGCAGTGGACGCTCAATTAAAATCTCCTTGTGGCGGAGAAGCCTTACAAAAATAGCACGCTAGACTTTTAGAGAGTTTACAAGAATGAATTAATTGAATGATTGAAAAGGTTGAAACTCTAAGCCTATTTATAGCCTAAGAGAATAAATCTGGATTGTTGATTGTTGAGGAATTTTCTCTTGGCCGTTGATCCATGGATGTAATCTGGATGGTTGATCTTGGATGGGATTAACCTGCATCCATTGGATCTGATTAAAGGATAAGACTTTATCTTTTATGAGATAAAAGAATTTTTATCTTCTGCTTGAGATTGCTATTGTAATCTCCAAGTAATAATATCGGCAAGAATAAACTGTCTTCGACCTTTATCGCTACTGGTAAGCTTGGCCGCCTTTGCTCTCGAGGTTTTGGGTTCAATTCCTCTTAGTAACAATTTAATCTTTCTTTTTCGGGCAACTAGTGTAACGCCCCAAATTTTGGGCTTGCTTCTGATTGTAAAAAGGGCACAAAAATGTCGATATATATTATCAGATTGTATGACATTTATTTCATAAATGAATAAAATTACCTTTTTGTGATTTTATGATTTAATGTTATGTGATTTCATTAGAAAAGATTAGGAATATGTAATTGCATAAATTAGAATATGTGATTTCATGAATTGGAATATGTGATTGCATAAATGTGATTTGAGAATATGAGAGTGAATTGGGCTAATGGGCTTTGCAAAAGTGAAAACCAAAGAGGAGCAAAAATATGCTCTTGCCGAGGATCAAACCTTGGAACTCTTGGTAAGCAAAGCCTTGAAAAGCAACGAAGTAACCAATTCACCCAGCAGAGGATTGCTAAGAGGAAGGAAGGGAAATTCTTGTTAAGGGTTAGGGAAAGTGAAAGGGTAGAGGAAGAGGCTCTTGATGAGAAACCCCTTGGTGAAGGGACACTTGAAGAAGAGGCACTTTGTCTCTTCCCTTAGTATAAATAAGAGGGAGTGCTAAGGGGCTAACCATCATTGTTGCAAACCCCTCACTCACTCTCCCTCTTCAAGTTGCCGAAATCCTAAGCTCCCCTCTCCCTCTTCAATTTTCGAAATCCTAACTCCCTTCTCCCTCTTCAATTTTTGAAATCCTAACTCCCCTCTTCCTCTTCAATTTTTGAAAATTCAAACTCCTCTTCCTCCTTGAGATTTCCGAAAATCCAAGGGAAGGGTCTCATCCCAAGGGACACTCCCAAGACCCCATTGAAGGTTTGAATCTCTTGCAAGGCAAGAAGAAGTCAAGGACCTCAAGAGCAAGGACAAGCACATCCCCTCCGAACTAAGGGTATACCTTAAGGATATTTAGCGAAAGAAGTAAGTGCCCCTCACCTGTAGCATAATTGCTCTTGAATCGATTACATGACTCACATGATGCCCTCTACATGTCTCTACATGTTTCGGCCATCACCCTAACCAAGGGTTAGGGTAGGCCACATGCTTTCCTATGCTTAATAATGATGTTTGCATGAATGTATTATATTGTGTGTGAGTAAAGAAGGCTAGGAGGGAAGGGAATCCCCTTCTAAACCATTCGGCCAACCCTACCCTAGAGTTAAGTTCTTGAGCTTAACTTCATGATATGCACCCTAATGGATCTCTATGATATCACATGTGATGTATGAATGTTCATGATGCTATGGGGCTAAAAACCCCAAAGTACTCAACCCTACATGTTCGGCCAAAGGGCCCTATACTTGGGATTGGATTAATAAATACCATGCATGATAATGATCTTGTGTAGGATATGACATGCTTGTGTGATTCTTGATATGTTGATTGGAATGCATGCTAGCCAAATTACAACTTTCGGCCAATAGAGAACTCTTAGACCCTAGCCTTGGTTGCTCCCATGAAATGCATGCTTTATACTATGCTAGTTATCAAGATTATGAATGTATACATATGTATAAGAATGAGCCCTATAGGACATGGACGAAGAAGGCTTAGGGCCTAAAGAATGCTTCCCTAGAAGGTTGGGACTAAGAGCATACTTTATGAAAATGAAGAACATGATAACTATTTTATTTTGTAATGGCTTGTACTATAGACTCTTAAAGCGAGTCAAATGATTATGATACTAGGCTGAAGGACCTTTGAGAAGTCCTAGTAAACCCTAGTGGTTCGGGATTAGCTACCTCGTTCCTATTCAGGGGCGCGCGCAAAACATGAAGTACAAGCCGGGCCCTAATGATTATGCTATGTTCAAGTATTATGTTTATATGTTTTCAAAAGAACCTTCCTATGAAGTTAACATGCTTAGATGTTTAACATGCTTAAACGCTTACCATGCTTAAATGTGATATATTCTCTTACCTTTTTCATGATATCCGGTTTTGTGAGTAGGACAGGGTCTTACTAAGCTATTGCTTATCGTTTAGTGTTTCCCCTTATGCTACAGATAAAGGACGCTAAACTATGGAGGCTGCGGGAGAAGGGCAAGTGTGTGTGTGATAGTGCTGGTGGATAAAGAGGATCTTGCTCTTAGTTGCTTCAAGTTTTGGAACTTGTCATGTTAAACCCATGTTATGTTTTTCTTTTTATATACATGCTATGTTTGAAGATGAATAAAAATAATCATGCTTCCGCTACATGAACCTTGCATGCTTAAATGATACATATGCCCATGCTTAGATTAGATAGAAAAATATGAATGCATGCGTGTAGTTGTAATGTATGAAAATTAAAGTAGCGCCGCCGAATCCCTAGGGGATTAAGAGCGGGCGTTACAACTAGCCTTTTGGTTCTTCGTCTTCTGGGTGATTTCCAGCCAATCGGAGTTAGGCTCACTCGAACCCGACTCCAGCCTTTCACCCCTCGAGCGTCCTTCCTCCCAGCTTCTCATCCCTTGGACACCGCGCGAGTCCTTCTCGCTCCACCGACGTACTCTTCCGTAGCTTCCTCATCCCTCGGATTGTACCGAGCCCGTCGGCTCACTTTCCCGCACAATCCTTCTTGTCCGCTACGTCTTACGCTCGACTTCCTCTGTACCTAAGCTCCTGCACACTTAGCAGAGGGATTAAATATACCAGGACCTAACTTAACCTGGTTGATCACATCAAAACTTATTGGGGCACCAACAATCTCCCCCTTTTTGATGTGCATCAACCCAGGTTCAGTTAGGGTTAAACCAAATAAGTAAAAAATAGTAAAATTAAATAAACATGTTGAGCATGAAAAAGATGATTCAATGCAAATCTACAATCTCCCCCTGTACACTAGCCTACTCTCCCCCTTTGATCACAGTAAAAATCGGGGACTAATAAACCAGGGACGAAAAAGTTAGCATATTGAAAATATTGAAGTGTTTAACTAAAGCTTAAAAGATTAAAAAAAATTTAGTTTTCAAAAATAGCATTTTCATTGATTTTTCAAATCAAAGAAAATATAATTTCATTATTTTTTTTTAAATTCTAAATGGACTTAAAAAATTCGAAAATAATTTTGACAAAGTCAACATTTGATTTATAGATAAAAAAAATCGGATCTAGTCAAACTCTTTTTCCTTCGAATTCTTAAAATTTAAAAATATGGTTTTATCTAAAAAATCATAAAAATTCGAAGAGTGTTCGAAAAATTTCAAAAAGTTTCAAGTGTATAGCCAACTTTCCTTAAGTAACAAAAAAGTATACTGAATTTTTTTAAAAAATGACACAATAAAAAATGTTAGTCAATATCTGCAACAAAAATTAATTTAAGATAGATTTAGGAACCCAAAATATGTTATTATCAACCGGGTTAGTTAAAAATTTAGGGGGCACATAATTTCTTGATATTTTCCTAAGCTGGCCCTTGTGATTCTTAAGATACCAGTTTAGCCCCTCAGGATAATGATTCTTTTTCTGTCGCAGACATGTAATATCAAATTCCAATTTCTTAACTAAATTTTCTAGATTTTCATTTTTATTTTTTAAGTTATCGAACATACTTAATGGACATGATGTAGATAACTCCTTTTCAACCTCAATATCTTTCTCCTCTTTTTGCATAAACTATTCAAAATAGATTTTAAAACAGAAAAAAGTTTGTCGGGAGGTAATTTACATACCTCACTTACCATGTCGTCGTATTTGCTTCTTAGTGGTTCCTCGTCGCTGCTGCTTTCATCAGACGACTCTCCCCCTTCATTGATACTCATCTCCGATGAGCTCTCTTAGTCGTCCTCCTCTTGACGACTCGCCATCAGGGCAAGTCCAGCATACTTCTCGATTACTGACTCGTCAGAAGACGTGTCATCCCATGTTGCTTTCAGCGCTTTCTTTTTCTTCAACTGATTTCCTTCTTCTTATTCTTTAATTTGGGACAGTTGTCTTTAATGTGACACTCTTCGTCACAATTGTAGCACTTTACCGTTCGTCTCTTCGGAGATTTCTTCTTTCCCTGAAACTTTGAAAATTGATTAGATTTAACAAACTTTTTAAATTTCCTTACCAAGTATCCTTCTTCTTCTTCTTCTTCTTCATCATCATCCGAGGATACCGATCTTGGTACTGTTGTTTTCGCGTTCAGGGCTACACCATTCTGTTAGTGATATGAGAGAAGTGTCATAAGGCAATCGCCTTATGATTGTAAACATTTATTTTAATAAATGATAATTCACTATTTGAGTATACATGTTTGTGTATTTGATTGGGATCTTAAACTCATCTACTGAATGTCCGCAATACAATTCACAGCATAAGAGAATTTGTGATGGGATCACAACAAGTGATTATCTCTACATGTGCAATTGTGAAGTATTGAAAATATCCCTAGTCGATGAATTGATAAAAACGGACACTATCAATTCTGTTGAGACTAGCATGGGTTATTCTCTAATCAGCTGATTCTCACTGGCTGGTGACATTGGGATGTCCGGAGATAAACATGGATGCTGATAACCGTTTTTGTCGTGTTACGGTTTCAAATACAATTTAAGTACCGAATTCCTCTAAACTAATGTAGCATAGAGTAACTCGAGTCGTCTCCCAACGAATGTAGTTAGTGCAAGATAATTCTTATGATTGAATCTTATTGCTTTTGGGTTTTGAATATGAAATTGGGTTTTGGTTCTGAACTTCAAGACTACGAAATGAATAACAGAGCAAATATGAAATCTAATTCTAATTAAGAAAAGACAAGACAGGTAATGAAATATGAATTAACCTAACTACAATTGCAGAAAAGGAAAGGCAATGTGAAAAAAACATTTAAGAAATAACCATCAATAAAACCTAGACATGAAGCACAACTATAGCATTGAAGAAATCTAGACTGATCTAACTTAATTGCATTTAAATGATGACATGAACATTAAAGCTAATGAAAGAGCAATTCAGAACAAAAATTAAACAACTAAGAAACATCCAAATTGAAATTAACTATTCTAGAAAACATTTAATCAAACACATGATAGACAAGATTGAAATTTTTTTCAAGTAAATACAAATTGGAATGGAAAAGGATCATCCAATACAAACATTCACTCAATCAAACACATAGCAATTCAAACTATCACATAACAATAGAATCTGAAATAATTGTTCTCAGGAGCATTTAACCAAACACAAATGGAGCATGATCTAAATGACTTAAAGAATGTGCCGATTGATATGGAAAAACTCCATCAACTACAAAAATTCATCATCCTACATAACATTCATCAAATATAGAGAATCTTCAACTGACAATGCAATTAAACTCCAATTTTGATAATTGAGCTACTGCCGGAATTGGAACAGAAACTCCAAATGCAGCTGTGAAGCAATGGCTGCGGCTGGATGCTGATCAAAAGCTGCTGGAAAGTAATCGGCTATGAAGTAAATTCTGGAAGTGCTGTGAAGTATCAAAAGAAACTATGAAGGATCAAAAGGAACTTCTATGAATTGCTGGATCTGTAATTCTGATGAAGTGCTGGAGATTGAAGCTGTTAAGAAATTGAATTCAGAAAATTAAGCTGCTGTGAAGAAACAAATTGCTGCCAAATGCTATTGAAAAGGTGATCACAATTGCAGAAATCGAAAGACAGTTAAATCTAATTGAATCCAAACGAAACAGGAAATTGCTGTGAAGAACTGGGATTAAATTGCTGAAAATGAAACTACTGAGAAGGAAGATACTGAAGAAAAACAAAGCTGAGAAGAAGGAACTGCTACGGAATAAACTGTAAAGAAACCATTGCTAGAAACGAAGAAATTGCTGTAAACATGATGCTGATAAAGAAAAAAAAACAAGGCTGTGAAGAAATTTCTGCAAAGAAAATTGAATGAATTGATGTAAAGGGCAACAGGTGAAGAATTGCAGTAATAAATTGATCGTCGGCTGCGGAAGAAGTGGTTGATCGTTTTCTCTCTGAACCCCGAAAGAGAAAGTTGCGGTGGAGATGGATGGCTTCTCTCCGAACCCTGAAAGAGAACCATTCTTCTCTTCTCTTCGAACCCCGACAGAGAAGAGGTGGAGATGGACTACCGGCCGGCGGTGGATGGAATGGAGAAGACCACCGGCGGTGATGTGGAGAAGGTGAGTCGCGCGTGTGTGTGCCGAACGATGCCCTAGCCTTCGCGTCGCTGCTCCCTTTTGTTCTGGCTGCGCGTGATTCAGCTCAGTCAAGCCAACTTCTACGCGTGGTTCAGCTCAGTTTAGCCAGCACTCGAGTTCAGCCCTCTGGTTCAGCTCAGTCAGTTGAGTTCAGCTCAGTCAGTTGAGTTCAGCTGTTGGTTCAGTCCAGCCTGGGTTCAGTCAGCCCAGCAAGAAATTGAGTTTAGTCCAGTCAATGGGTTCGGTCCAGTCAAACCAGAGCAATTGGGTTCAGACCCCTGGGTTCGGCACAGCACTTGGTCCAGCCAAATTATGATAGAAGCAGCAGACGGCTGTGATCAATCCTGCTTCATCCAACAGTCTGATCTCTTCAGATTTGAACCAAACTCCATAGATCCCAATCAATGGTCCTGATCTATCTGTTCCCAGCTCGGATTAACCAGATCAGTGGCGGATGGTCCAGATCTTCCTTTTTCTTGAATGGATGGTCTAGAACATCTTGAGCTCGATCCAACGGTCAGATTACTTCGGATTTGGCTGAAATTTTCAGATCTTGATCTATGGTCATGGTTGATTCTATCTTGAACTCGGATTGACCAGAAGTTGACCGATGGCTCAGATCTAGCCGTTCTCTGGAATGGACGGCTCCTATTAATCCGATGCTTGATCCTTTTGATCTGAATCCAATCCTGACTCAAGTTTGACCTAATTTGATCTAGGTCCATGATCATTTGAAGCCTACAAGATAATATTCATATTTAGTGCCAAAAATATCCCAAATATACAAAGATTAGAATTAAATGCCAAAATGAAGGGAATACATGAAGCCTAATAAAATTGCAAACTTAAGCATATAAAATGTGGATCAAATATGGATTTTAGAGCCGAAAATAATCAACAAAATGATGGTTATCAATGCTAGTTAAGGGAACTTGTTCATTGGAGTGACTAGCTGTAAAACTTCATATGGAAATCTATATAGATATGTCAATGAAGTTCTTACTGCAGCTTAAGTGCGATGTTCCTTTGACTCGCGGTGTTCAAGTCATCTTGGTCATGGAGACTTATACTTTAACATCTTAAGCAAGCATCTCCAAGGAGGTGTGGACCCAGGATGATTAGGTATAAGCCGAAGTGCCCGAAGATGTTTGAACAGCCTACAAAGGATTCACCACTCCTTGCGAGGAGATGTATACCCAGGGCTATTGTCGGATTGTTACTCAAAGCCTTTGGCCAGAGCATATCATTTTTGGAGTATGAGTCTCTTAAATACATGAGAGTAATTAGAAATCCAAAGGACGAGAAAGACACTACTTGGGCTAGGTGTGACGTAGTCAACCTAGTGGGGACTGACACACACAGACCATGTCCTGAACCAAGTGGGTATAAGATGGTGAAGGGAATGGGGCACGATTCATTAGAGTTGCTGAAGGGTTTCAGAATTACTTCTGAGGTCAACCGTTGATCTTTCGATTAATTGGGGGTCATGATGTACTACTAGGTGTCACTCATGATCGTTCTATAATTAGTTGATTATAGACGGCCAACATAAATCGAAAGCCTATTTAGTCACACGCACTACGAGTAATCCAAGGGATTTAAAATGACTTGAAAATTGGATTTTCTAATCAAGAGAAATAAGACGAATCTGAGTTAATCAGAGGCGCAAAGGAAGCTTAAAATGGCTAAGCCTTTTGAAGGCTTATTGGGCGAATTAAATGAGTTTAATTCGCGTTGGGTTCGGCTCGGTTTGGCCGGCCAAAGAGGGTGCCAACCCTCTTTGGTTTGGCCGGCCAAAGCAATGGGGAGAAACCAATTAATTTGCTTTAATTAATAAAATAAATCTAGCGTGATTTGTTTTATAAATTATGGATAAATAAATTTGTATAAAAAAATTTATAGAAATTTATTCTTTTTATGGAAATTAAAATGATCCATGGAATGGTTTATTTTAATTTTATAAAATCAATTATGAATTAATTTTTCCATAATAAAGAAAATTTATAAATTTCTTGTAAAATTTATGTTGGATCGAGAGATGCGATAGAGGGGGGGTGAATGTCGCAAATCGTTCGGATTAAATAAAGAGTAAGTGCGCGGCGGAAATAGAGACAAAGCAACACAACGCTAACAAGGTCATTTTACTTGGTTCGGAGCCTGGGTCGACTCCTACTCCAAGGCCCACGGTCGTTGACCGTTTACTTTGGGCAATTCTATAATGCGTAGAATGAGTACAGAAGAGAAATACAAATTGCAATAAGAAAAATTACACTTCTGTATTTACCAACTCCCGGGGTAGGCTCGAGTTTCGGTGCAGCGGGAGGTCGACGGCGCTTCAGACTTGAGTCGGGAAGTTCCTGGAGCAAAGCGCGGTCGTTAGAGAGTTTGGATGTGTTGAATGAAAGCGGTGTTCTGAAGAGGAGGGTCGAGGCCCTTTTTATAGTGCCTGGGGGCGCCCTGGTCGACGGGGGCGCCCCCCCCCCCCCCCCCCACGTGGCAGCAGATCCACAAGAGGCGCGGTCATCGACTTATCCCTTAATCCTTGGGATAAGGCCATGACTGGGGCGCCCTGGACGATGGGGGCGCCCTGGTTGACCCGGTCAAACCTTATCCGTAGCGCTGAGCTCTCCTTGGTAAGGCTGGGGGCGCCCGGGACAGCGGGGGCGCCCTGGGTGCGCAGTGCAGACGCGGCAGCAGCTTAACTCTTCAGTTGGTTTGCCATGGGGGCGCCCGGGACAGCGGGGGCGCCCTTAGAATGTACTGTCGAGGTTCATTTGCTTTCTTTGTATTTTGTGTTCACCTTGGGGGCGCCCGGGACACTCCAGGTGCCCTGGTCAGCAGTTGCCTCTTTCCTTTGAGGCATTCTGAGCTGCAGACACACGTTCCTTCGGTCCTGCATCCAGGGTTAGTCCCAAAACACAATAGAGCAAATATTTAATTTAATTTCTACAGCTTCAGCTGTCTTGGTTCTGACTTTGGTCTCCAAAATGGAGCCCTAGGTCGAACCGACGCCTAATGTTCCCTCAAGGGGAACGCGTCCTCACCTACTCCTCTCGGGAGAATTTACCTGGTGCCAACCGGCTCCTCCAGTTGGACTTTTGCCCGGCAGTCCTTCGCCAGGTCTTGAGTTGCCAAGCTGCCCTTCGCTTGGTGCCTAGCAGCCCTTCGCTAGGTCTTTTCTTCTGGCAGCCCTTCGCCAGTGCCTAGCATTCCTTCGCTAGGACTTGTCCATTCTGGCAGTCCTTCGCCAGAGCCTAGCAGTCCTTTGCTAGGGCTTTTCCTGTCTAGCAGTCCTTCGCCAGTGCCTAGCATTCCTTCGCTAGGGCTTTTCCTGTCTGGCAGTCCTTCGCTAGTGCCTAGCATTCCTTCGCTAGGGCTTTTCCTGTACACTCAAGAAACTTGTTAGACAACAACTAACCCTTAACTTTTGAACCCTTTTGCCAATATCAAAACACAGGTTTGACTTGGGTGCATTCTGCACCAACAATCTCCCCCTTTTTGATATATGGCAACCTAGTTCAAAAAGTTAAGGAAAAAATGCTGAAATTGAAATCCTAAGTTAGATTCCCTCCCCCTGGAAGAAATCTCCCCCTAGGTTTTTCAAAAGTAGGTGGTTTGAGTTTAAATACTTAGAAAATTTTATCATAGAAAAACTTTTTAAGTATTGGCTGAGTTTTTCAAAAAAGATGTTCTAAGTTGAAGAAGTTTTCATTTTAGCAAATTTTGAGTTTAGACTTAGACTTTTTCAGTTTTTTGAAAACACTTGTTTTTAAGCACAAAAATAATTCAGGCTTTAAAAATTCATACTTAGAAAGATTCGAGACTTGGAAACCTTTTTCAGACTTAGGAAAAAATTTCAGACTTAAAAAAACAAAATTTCAGACTTTTAGAAAAAACTTTTCAAAGAATATTTTAAGCAAAAATTAATAGCAGTTCAGAGCAAAAAGGATTTTAAGCAAATAAATTAAGTTTAGAAATAATTCAGAGTTAGAAATTTTGGAAAAACATTTTTGTTCCCTGTTTCCTTTCCAACTCTCCCCCTTTGACATATATCAAAAAAATGCACAAAAAGATATTTGCAATAATTAAATTAAGCATTTGCTGTACTGAATCGAGCTAGGACCTAAGTCTGGTTAAATCTTTAGAGACCTGTCTAACCCAATTAGCTACTTACTAACTGTTATAAACAGTAGTTTTCGCTAGGGTTAGTCAAGTTAAGTGCATTGTTCAAGTTAGATTGTCCAAACTTGACACTTAACCTGATTGCTGTTCATTTAGTGCCCCAATTGCTGCCGATGCACTGACTTAAAGCATCTTGAATTGAGGCAAAGACCTAAGCATCTCAACCCTTTCTAGGTTATCAAGCAAAAGTATCCTTAGGTGCTTGTGAGATGCTGGCTTCTAAGTCTATAGGTGCATGCAGTTCTAGGGTTAGAGCCTAGGCTAAGTCCATTTTCGAAAAAGCCCTAGTTTTGAAGGGGGTAGTTTTTTGAAATAAAACTAAGTCAAAAAAAAATTTTTAGAACTTAAGAAAAAACTTTTTAAAGTCAAAGTAACATTTTTAACAAAAACATTTTAAAATCAATTAAGACATTTTAAGATCAACAACCAAATGATTCTATTCTACTAAGCACACCCCTAACTTAATTAAGTCAAAAGTAAACAAGCCAAGCTAAGATTAGCATAGTTTAAGCAGGAGTCTAGTACAAGTCAACAGAAGTCAACCCTACTCAGTAGGGGTAGTCAAATAGGTACATGTCCAAGTCATCTAAGAAGAGGGACCAGGCTGATCAGGTGAGCCTGGATGCCAGGATCTAAACATGGTCATCATCTCCTGATACTGGGCGTTTCTTTCCTCCCTTTCTGCTACAAACGCACTCATGTACTCGGTATAGTAGCCTTGGTGAGTTTCCAGCTGCTCAATGTGGTAAGCCTCCGATTCCTCCCGGAGGGTCTGAACCTGTGTTTCGAGGAGTGATACTCGCTCGTAGAGTGTCGGAGGATCGGGCTGATCTAACTCTGCTGCTAAGTCGTCACCGTCGACCTCGACCTCCTCGTCGACAATGTCCTGTGCAGCTGGTCGGTGTCTCCAAGTCAGAACCCCGGTGCCCGAGACATCTATACCGGCTAAAGAAAAGTTCCTAAATCCTATCTCGTCGAAGTCGGTCATCGTGGTAATCTCGCCGTCAGCGATGTTTCGGCCGTGGTGGTGGAGGATAGAGGTGATGACATGGCAGAAGGGGGTGCGGACCCGTCCCTGAGTGGATACACTAGAGGCATGTAGGATACAGTGGAAGAGGTGAAGGCCTATATCTATGTCCAGATGGTGGATAAGGGCATAGAGAAGAAAGGTGTGAAAGGGTCTCATGGTGGCTATGTCCCTAGTGGACAAGGGAAGGATGCAACGGACAATTACTCTGTAGAGAGCGTAGTCCTGAATCGGGAGTCGGGTGGAGTGGAACTGCCCTCCTGCAGGGTCCATGGCCTCCCTAAAGAAATAGTTGTATAAGGTGTTCAGGTCAATATGAGAGTAGGGGGCATCGAAAGGCAGGTTCCTTGGAGGGTAGCAACAGAAGATGGATTGAGATGGTCGGAGTCCCAGAAATCGGTTCAGTAGGGTAGGAGTGATGCTCAAGGGCATTCCTTGAACGGTAGTGACGAAGCTCAAGTGGTCTTGCCTAACTATGTTGTTATAGAATTCTGCACATAGGGTGTTGTTGATCGAATGTGTGCAGAATACGAGGTTATCCAGTTGATAGAAGTTAATTGCGGACATTGCGACTGGACAGGATTGGGAAAAGAAATGACGGTTAAGATAACTTGTCTTAATCGGAACGTAGGTGGTTCGGGCGAATTTGTTACAAAGTTCTAGGTTAGGAAACCTAGGGTCGGGACTGGGCTCGTTACCGGGGTTCGACTGAACTGCTCGGCGTTTTCTAGTTGAGAAGAAAGTAAGCAACTTGAGAATAAGAACTTAGATTATAGGAAGAGGCATGATTGACTTAGAATTTGCAATTAAGGGAAGAAAAATAACAAAAATTAAGTACCCAAAGTAAATTTCATACCTTGGAGGCATGGTTGAGGCAAGGGAAGCTTTTGGGTTACTTGATCCTCAAGAATGAATAGAGTGAGAAGAAGGATGTGTTTTTGGTGTGGGAAATGAGGGAGTCTCGGGTCCCTTTTATAGGGGTTTGATGGGGGGCGCTCGGGAGGTTCCGGGCGCCCTCAACAGGTCGGTTTGCCTAGGGCACTGAAAAAGGTCTGTGGGGGCGCCCGAGAAGTCACGGGCGCCCTGATCAAGGCTGGTCAACTGCAGCTTTTGCTGTTTTGACTGGCGTGGACGACAGTTTGTCGATGGGGGCGCCCGACAGGTCACGGGCGCCCTGGTCAAAGGTGGTTGATTGCAGCCTTTTGGCTGCTTTAATCAGCGTGGGGGACAGAAGCGTATAGGGGCGCCCGACGGGTCACGGGCGCCCTTGTCAAGTCGGTCAAATGCAGCTTTTTCTGCTTTGACTGGAGCTGGTACGTTGTCAGTGTTGTTGGGGGCGCCTGACAGTTTACGGGAGCCCTCATGGACTGCTTTCAGCAGCCTTTGACCTTGTGCATTTGGGGGCGCCCGTGATGGTCAGGGCGCCCTAGGTACCAGCGTTTTGACTGTTTTGACCAGGTTTGACTGTTTGACTTCGTTTGACTGTGTTTGACCATGTTTGACTATGTTAATCATAGTTTGACTATGTTAACCACAGTTTGACCATGATTATGAAAGCACAAGCAAGGTGGTTTAATTTGAGCTTAATTTTCCTGTCTCACTGAATCTAGGGTTTTCAAACACGTTAACCTTAAGGTTTTTGTGAGACAGGTTTGAGAGTAGAAATTAGTTTTGAAAAGGAATTTCAATTTATTTTCGAAAAAGTTCTTTCTTTTTGAAAACAGATTTTTAAACAAATAAGTTTAGAAATTTTGAAAAATAGATTAAGTGATTTATGAAAAGAAATAAGTTTAAGAAGTAGAATTTTTGAAAACAGATTAAGAGTTTTCAAAAGAGATAGGTTTGAAAACAGATTAGAATCTATAATTATTTGAACTTTGAGTTAGATTCGAAATTGACAAAAGATAATTTGAATTTGAATTTCAGAAATTGGCTTCCAGGTCTTGGCGAGGCACTAGGCCTTCTTTGGCCGTAGTCTTATGGGATCATCCACCCTTTCCTTGACAAAGCCTTTTAATGAAATTTCATTTTCAAGTTAAATTAAGTCATTTTCTGGTCTAACTAGCTTGGGTCTTGGATCGGTAGCTTCGGCTAGTTTCACCAGTCTAAAGAGACCAAGTAGACTTGATCTTATTAGAGTTGGTTTCCCCAACGTACTATCATCTCACCTCCTCCCAATACTATGTTTTCAAGTTTCAAGTAATTTAGTCCTTAAATCTAAGTATTCCTTAAATCTAAGCATGGCAATTTGCAAAAAAAATTAAATAAACAAACAATCAATCAATTAAAAAAATTATCTAATTATAAAAATTGTTTTGATTTTGGCTCCCACTGGACTAAAGCCTCTGTATGGGTTAGGCAAGATGTGAATCTTGTCCTTGGGGATCCAAAATTGATTTGAACCAGTTGGTTTAGTCAGGCACAGTTTTGGCACCCATGCTTGAACCTTAGGTCTTGACTGGTTCAGTACAGCAAAGTAAGATCTTTGCCGAGATTTGTTCTATAGCCAAGTCCGGATCGGTTTAGAACAGACTTCTGTTTTCCCAGAATCATATCAAGATTCTTGGAACCAGAAGTGAATCGTTCTAAAGCTGTTCTTAAGTCCTTAAANATTTCAGAAATTGGCTTCCAGGTCTTGGCGAGGCACTAGGCCTTCTTTGGCCGTAGCCTTATGGGATCATCCACCCTTTCCTTGACAAAGCCTTTTAATGAAATTTCATTTTCAAATTAAGTTAAGTCATTTTCTGGTCTAACTAGCTTGGGTCTTGGATCGGTAGCTTCGGCTGGTTTCACCAGTCTAAAGAGACCAAGTAGACTTGATCTTATTAGAGTTGGTTTCCCCAACGTACTATCATCTCACCTCCTCCCAATACTATGTTTTCAAGTTTCAAGTAATTTGGTCCTTAAATCTAAGTATTCCTTAAATCTAAGCATGGCAATTTGCAAAAATTAAATAAACAAACAATCAATCAATTAAAAAATTATCTGATTATAAAAATTATTTGATTTTGGCTCCCCCTGGACTAAAGCCTCTGTATGGGTTAGGCAAGATGTGAATCTTGTCCTTGGGGATCCAAATTGATTTGAACCAGTTGGTTTAGTCAGGCACAGTTTTGGCACCCATGCCTGAACCCCAGGTCTTGACTGGTTCAGTACAGCAAAGTAAGATCTTTGCCGAGATTTGGTTCTATAGCCAAGTCCGGATCGGTTTAGAACAGACTTCTGTTTTCCCAGAATCAGATCAAGATTCTTGGAACCAGAAGTGAATCGTTCTAAAGCTGTTCTTAAGTCCTTAACTTGAGTTTTCAGAGAGGAATTTTCTGATTCAAGTTTTTCAACTTGATCAGGGGTTCCTTCCTGAAGTTTCTCAGTTAAGGATTTAGAATCAGCTCCCTCTTTCAGGAGTTTTACTTCCTGTCGGAGGGACTCGATTCGGAGTTTGGCTTTCGCCAAATCTCGGGATAGATAAGAAATAAGCGAATTCAATTGCAATTTTGAAAAACCCGTTACCCTTATTTCGCCGTCGTCGGAGAATGTCAGCTTGCCATCGTCCTGGTCTGAGTCTGAGTCAGTCTCGATTTGATCCGAAGCGGTCAGGGCTAGAAGATTGGACTGGGCTGCTTCTTCTTCTTCTTCTGAGGAAGACTCGTCCCAGGTTGCTTGGAGTGCTTTCTTCTTTCTGGTCTTTTTGGACTCCTTTAGACTTGGACATTCAGTCTTGTAGTGGCCCTTCTTCTTGCATTCGTAGCAGGTTACGTTGGGCTTGTGTTTGTCAGTTGCTGGTTCAGCTGGTTCATCCTTTCTTCGGTTTGTTCTCCGTGTGTTGGCTTGGTACTTCAACTTTTTGTAGTAGCTTCGAGCTAGCCTGACCAGTTCAGATTGATCTCCTTCTTGATCTTCTGTTTCTGAATCTGAGGTAGATTCAGGTTCAACTTGAGTTTTCTTCTTAGTCATTCTTCCTGTTTTCCCTGCAAAGAAAGCTATACTTTTCTCGGCCAAATTGTAGTTAGTTTGTTCATGCAGCTCAAGTTCAGAGAATAACTCATCTAACTTAATTTTTGAAAGATCCCTAGAGACCTTGTATGCATCTACCATAGATGCCCACAAGGTGGTCCTAGGAAATGCGTTTAGGGCGTACCTTATAAGATCACGGTTTTGAACCTGGTGACCTATTGCGTGAAGTCCGTTCATCAGTTCCTGGATTCTGGCACGGAGCTGGGCTGCTGTCTCGTTATCTGCCATTTTGATAGTGAAGAGCTTGTTCAGTAGCAGGTCTCGTTTGCTGATCCTCGTATCTGAAGTTCCTTCGTGGAGCTCGATCAGTTTAGCCCATAGCTCCTTGGCACTGTTGAATGGGCCTACGCGATTCAGCTCCTCTTTTGTCAGTCCGCATTGGAGGGTCTGAGTTACTTTGGCGTCAGCTTCAATCTTGCGTTTGAGGGCAGTGTCCCACTCTGAGTAGTTTTGCGGTACTCCTTCAGCATTTGTGGGAATCATCAGTCCAGACTGGATGATTATCCACATATCCACCTGAGTTTTCAGGTGGACCTCCATTCGACTTTTCCAGTAAGGAAAGTCTTCTCCACTGAAAAGTGGAGGTCTGGCGGTGCTAAAGCCTTCTTGGATGGCCATTCGTTCTGAAATTGCAACCAAAAGAAACAAAAATATTCCAAGACTTGGTCTTGGATTAGTAGTGCAGGAAGAGTAAATAAAAACAAATTTCAAGGGGTGTTGCACCAACCTTGAAAGTAAAACTCGAACGAAAAATATTTTTAAAAAAAATTGAGAGAGAAAACGAAAGAAATCCGAAAAAAATTTTTCAAACTGGTGGTTGCACCAAGTTTGAATTCCCCGCTCTGATACCACTTGTTGGATCGAGAGATGCGAGAGAGGGGGGTGAATGTCGCAAATCGTTCGGATTTAAAAAGAGTAAATGCGCAGCGGAAATAAGACACAAGAGAAATGCTAACACGGTCGTTTTACTTGGTTCGGAGCCTGTGTCGACTCCTACTCCAAGGCCCACGGTCGTTGACCGTTTTCTGCGGACAATTCTATACGTTCGAGAAAGTTTACAATCACAAGTATTACAGAATTAGCTTCGTAAACATAAATGAATATTTCGTTACCGACGTCCGGTGTAGATCGGAGTATTGGAGCAGCAGGACGTCGTTAGAGCTCGAGATGGAAGATTTCTGGAGCGTGTCGTGGAAGCAGAAGAGCGTATGAAAGTCGCAGTGATTGATTCTTGAAGAAGAGGGTCGAGAGTCCTTTATATAGGGCTGGGGGCGCCCGAGATGCTCGGGGCGCCCCCCCACGTGGCTTTCGATCCGGCGAGCCCTCTGGTCAAGGCTGATCTCTGCTTCTTCGGGATCACCTTTGACTGGGGCGCCCGACGCGCGCGGGGCGCCCGGGTTGACCGGTCAAGGCTTCATCTTCTTCGCGAGGGTGAGCTGCTGCAGCTGCCAGTGGCGTGGCACAGTGGGCGCCCGCGACACGCGGGGCGCCCGACGCGCGCGGGGCGCCCCCAAATGTGCTGCTGTCGGGGCGTTTACTTGCTCTGCTGACTTTGGGTTGACTCTGGGGCGCCCGAAACATCCGGGGCGCCCTGCTCAGCTACTGCCTCACTCCTTTGAGGCTCTCTGAGCTGCAGAAACACAGTCCTTCGGTCCTGCATCCAGGGTTAGTCCAAAACAGCAATTAATAAGTTAATTTTACACAGCCTTGGCTGTCTTGGTTCTGACTTTGGGTCTCCAAAATGGAGCCCTAGGTCGAACCGACGCCTAATGTTCCCTCTAGGGGAACGCGTCCTCACCTACTCCTCTCGGGAGAGTTTACCTGATGCCAACCGGATCCTCCAGTTGGACTTTTGCCCGGCAGTCCTTCGCCAGGTCTTGAGTTGCCAAGCTGCCCTTCGCTTGGTGCCTAGCAGCCCTTCTCTAGGTCTTTTCTTCTGGCAGCCCTTCGCCAGTGCCTAGCATTCCTTCGCTAGGGTTTGTCTATTCTGGCAGTCCTTCGCCAGAGCCTAGCAGTCCTTTGCTAGGGCTTTTCTTCTGTTTGGCAGTCCTTCGTCAGTGCCTAGCATTCCTTCGCTAGGGCTTTTCCTGTACACTCAAGAAACTTGTTAGACAACAACTAACCCTTAACTTTTGAACCCTTTTGCCAATATCAAAACACAGGTTTGACTTGGGTGCAATTTGCACCAACAGAAGCATCCCAATCAAACCTACTAGCTCTGACCGCCTCAGATAAAGTCGAGACTGAGTCAGAATCAGAACAGGACGACGGCGAGCTGACCTTTACAGAAGACGGCGAAATTAAGGTAACTGGTTTCAATAGATGTCAATTAAGTGAATTAATTTCATTTCTTTCTCGAGATTTGGCAAAAGCCAAACTCCGAGTCGAATCCCTCCGACAGGAAGTAAAACTCCTGAAAGAGGGAGCTGACTCTAAACCCTTAACCGAAAAGGTTCAGGAAGGAACTCCTACTCAAGTTGAAAAACTTGAAAAGGAGAACTCCTCCCTGAAAACTCAGGTTAAGGATCTTAGATCAGATTTAGAACGATTTACATCTGGTTCCAACGGTCTTGACATGATCCTTGGAAAACAGAAATCAATTCTAAATCGATCCGGACTTGGTTATAGAACCAAATCCTGGCAAAGATCTTACTTTGCTGTACTGAATCAGTCCAGAGGTAAAATTCAGGCATGGGTACCTAAACTATACCTGAACAAACCAATTGGATCAAATCAGTATTGGATCCCCAAGGACAAGATTCACATCTTGCCTAACCATCATCGTGGCTTTAGTCCAGGGGGAGCCAAACTGAAAACTATATTCATTATTAGATAAAATTGTTATTCTTGATTTCAATTGCTTGATTGATTATTTATTTAAAATTCCTGCAATTTACCATGCTTAGATTTAGGAATGGTTAGTATAAGGACTGAACAAACTTAACTGAAACTTGACAACATAGTATTGGGTGGAGGTGAGATGATAGTACGTTAGGGAAGCCAATTTGGCGGAACTTGCCGAAGCTACCGATCCAAGACCCAAACTAGTTAGACCAGAAATTTTTCAAAGAATAATTTTGAAAATGAAATTTCATTAAAAGGCTTTGTCAAGGAAAGGGTGGATGATCCCATAAGGCTACGGCCAAAGAAGGCCTTGTGCCTCGCCAAGACCTGGAAGCCAATTTTTGAAATTCAAATTCAAATTATTTTTTGTCAAATTCGAATCTAACACAAAATTTCAGTTATTTGTAGATTTAAACATCTTTTAAGATTTCAAAATTAATTTAATTGTTTTCAAAATTAATTAAGTCTTCAAAATAAACCATGCTTTTCAAAATAATCTTAACTATCAAAACCTGTCTCACGAAACCTATAAGGCTAACGTGATTGAAAACCCTAGATTTGGGTGAGACAGACTAGGCAGTGAAACTCAATTTAAGCTATTCCTGACTCTAATTGGATCCAAATCAAGAAAACTCTTTATGTGTAGGAACATAAAGATTTGGACCAATGGATGTTGGATAGCGGTTGCTCCAGACACATGACTGGAGATAAATTGAAGTTCACCAAGCTCAAGTTCAAAAACCTAGGCTCAGTGGCATTTGACAATAATGCTACACTCAAGGTAATTGGGTCAGGTAATATTGAACTTAAATCCGATTTCATTATTAAGAAAGTTCTATTGGTTGAAAACTTTAATTTTAACTTGCTTAGCATAAGTCAGTTATGTGATTCTGATTATATAGTTACTTTCAACAATTCTAACTGCCTGATTAGAAATGTACAACACTCAGAAATCATGCTTAAGGGCATTAGGAAAAATAATGTATACACTATAAACCTTCCCCTTGTACCCAAATGTATGTTGACACAATTAGAACAATCAAACCTCTGGCATAGGAGATTAGGTCATACCAATCTGAGAACTATCTCAAAAATTACCCAACTTGGCTTAATCAAAGGTATCCCCAAGATTAAAAATAATGAAAACCTAATATGTGAATCATGTAATCAAGGTAAACAAACCAAATCCAATTACAAACTAACCCAATCTGATTTAACTCAAACTACACTTGAGCTCCTACACCTTGACCTATTTGATTCACATGGAGCCAAGTCACTAAGCGGGAACCGATACTGCTTAGTAATAGTTGATGATTACTCTAGGTTTACCTGGGTTAGGTTTCTAAAAACCAAAAATGAAATCCTAAACCTATTTAATGAATTCTGTAAACTAATTGAAAATCAAAACGACACTAAAATTAAAAGACTTAGGAGTGATCACGGGGGAGAGTTTGAAAATCAACGATTCGAGGAATTCTGTAAGGTAAATGGGTACTTACATGAATTTTCATGTCCTAGAACCCCCCAACAAAATGGGATAGTCGAGCGAAGGAATAGAACATTACAAGAAGCCGCTAGGGCTATGCTCAACGAATTTAATCTAGCAAACCAATTTTGGGCAGAAGCGATTAGTACGGCTTGTTATATCCAAAATAGGGTTTTAATTAACAAGCGACACAACAAAACCCCCTATGAACTGTACTACCATAGACTCCCAAACCTACACTACCTAAGGGTCTTTGGATGCAAAGTCCATATCCTAAACTCCAAAGACTATTTAGGAAAATTTCAATCCAAGTCAAACCCAGGTATCTTCCTAGGATACTCAACCACAAGTAGAGCCTATAGAGTTTACAACCAACAAACTAAGAAAATTGAAGAAATAACAAACTTAATTTTTGATGAAGAAATCAACTCAACATCTAATAATCCAGATTTAACTTCATCAAACTCTGACCAAGAAAATAATGAACAAACTATCGAACCCTTAATTGAACCCTTAAACGAACTAACCATTGAACCAATTAATGAGTCAACTATCGAACCAACAAATGAACCAGCCCAAAAAGTCGAATCAAATAGTGAACCAAACCGACCAGCCGGACCTGAGGCTGAACCAAGCTCTAGGAGAACCAAGAAACCCAGACTCAGTCACCCAACCGATCAAATTGTGGGTGATCCAACTCTAGGAGTCAGGACTAGATCCTCCTATAGAAACCTTAGTCAAATAGCTATGATATCGAAAATAGAACCCAAAACTATAGATGAAGCCCTACCTGACCCTGATTGGATCATAGCTATGCAAGAAGAATTAGCCCAATTTGAGAGGAACCAAGTCTGGGAACTAGTGCCTAAACCTGAAGGCAAATCCATCATAGATACTAAGTGGGTCTTTAGGAATAAGCTAAATGATCAAGGAGAAATAGTCAGAAATAAAGCCCGCTTAGTAGCCAAGGGATTCAGCCAAGTAGAAGGATTAGATTACGATGAAACATACGCCCCAGTAGCTAGACTTGAGTCCATTAGAATGTTGTTAGCATTTGCATCCCATAAAGGATTTAAGCTATACCAAATGGATGTAAAGTCAGCCTTCCTAAATGGATTCATTAAAGAAGAAGTTTATGTAGGACAACCCCCTGGGTTTGAGGACTTAGACAAACCTGACCATGTTTACAAATTAACTAAAGCACTATATGGGTTAAAACAAGCACCTAGGGCTTGGTATGAACGATTATCAACTTACTTAACTTCTAAAGAATTTAAACAAGGATAAATTGACTCAACATTATTTGTTAAAACCCTAGGAAAAGATATATTTATTGTCCAAATTTACGTAGATGACATAATCTTTGGATCCACCAACACCAACTTCCTAAAAGAATTTGTCAAGATAATGGAAGATGAATTTGAAATGAGCTTAGTTGGTGAGCTTACCTTTTTCCTAGGACTACAAATCAAACAAACTAGGGATGGTAACTACGTTCATCAATTCAAATATGCTAAAGAGTTAATAAAGAAATTTAAAATGGATAACTCTAAAAGCATAAGTACCCCCATGGCCACTAATGTAAAAATAGATAGTGACCCTGATGGTAAACCAGTGGACCTTAAACTCTATAGGAGTATGATAGGAAGCCTATTGTACCTTACAGCCAGTAGACCTGATATTCTTTTTGTTGTAGGGATGTGTGCTAGATACCAAACCTGTGCTAAGGAAACACACTTAGCAGCCCTAAAAAGAATACTAAGATATGTAAAGGGCACCCTAAATGTAGGGATGTGGTATCCTAGGACCTCAACTTTTAATTTGACAGGATACTCAGATTCTGACTATGCTGGCTGTAAATTAGATAGAAAAAGCACAAGTGGAAGCTGCCAACTGTTAGGTCAGAGTCTAGTTAGTTGGTACAGCAGAAAACAACACTGTGTAGCTCTATCCACAACTGAAGCTGAGTATGTAGCCCTAGGAGAGTGTGTTGCTCAACTTTTATGGATGATGCACACACTTAAGGACTTCCAGCTCAACTACACTCAAACACAAGTATTTGTTGACAATATAAGTTCAATTAATTTAACTAAAAACCCAATCCAACATTCCAGAACCAAACATATAGAAGTCAAACATCATTTTGTAAGAAACCATGTAGCCAGGGGTGAAATAGTACTTAAGCATATTGACTCTAAATCCAACTTAGCTGATATATTCACAAAACCCTTACCTGAATCTGAGTTCAGCTCACTAAGAAGGCAGTTAGGATTGTGTTCTGTAGAATATATTAACTTTACTTGATTTAAAAATTTATTTCTAAAAATAGAATTTGAAAAACTGTTTTACTTAATTTCAAAATCAGTTTTCATTTTCGACTTAGTTTTATTTTTATTTCAAAACTACCCCCTTTCAAAACTAGGACTTTTTCGAAAATGGACTTAGCCTAGGCCCTAACCCTAGAACTTCATGCACCTATAGACTTAGAAGCCAGCATCTCACAAGCACCTTAGGGTACTTTTTGTTGATAACCTAGAAAGGGTTGAGATGCTTAGGTCTTTGCCTTAATTCAAGATGCTTTAAGTCAGTGCATCTGCAGTAATTGGGGCACTAAATACAACTTACACAGCAATCAAGTTAAGAATCAAGTCTAGAAAATCTAACTTGAACAGAAACACTTAACTTGACTAACCCTAGCAAAAACTACTGTTTATAACAGTTAGTAAGTAGCTAATTAGGTTAGACAGGTCCCTACAGAGAAAATTGACTGATTTAGATTAAGTCTAATTATAAATTGATTCAGTACAGCAAAATCTTACTTATTTCCTTTATGCAATCTTATTTTTGCTATATTCATCTGTTTTTGATATATGGCAAAGAGGGAGAGATAGGCAAGGAGAGAGTAAAATTAATTTTTTTAAACTCTATCCTTTATTCAAAAAGTTTTCAAAAAATCTTCTTATCCTTTATTCAAAAATTTTCAAAAATACTTATGCTTTTCAAAACTGACTAAAGTACTTAAGTTCTTAAAGCTTTCAAATTTTTACTTAGGCTTTCAAAATTTTGCTAGGTACTCAAGCCTTTCAAAATTTTCTTACTTAAGCTTGTCAAAAATTTTTTAACTTCTATAAGTACTTTAAGCCTAAGTTTTTCAAAACTGCATAAGTACAATGTTACTAAGTACTTAAAGTTTTTCAAAATTATTAAGTACTTAAGTTTTCCAAATGCACTTAAGCCTAAGTTTTTCAAAACTGCATAAGTACAATGTTACTAAGTACTTAAAGTTTTGAAAAATTATTAAGTACTTAAGTTTTCCAAATGCACTTTATTTATCAAGTACTTAAGTTTTCCAAAGTGTTTCAAAGTTTTACTAAGTACTTAAGCCTTTTAAATCCTACTAAATACTTAAGGTTTATAAATCCTACTTAAGCTTTATAAATCCTACTAAGTACTTAAGCTTTTTAAATCCCACAAAGCACTTAAGCCAACACTTTCAAAATTTTTGAGTACCTTAAAACTTAAAGCTTCAAACTTTTTAAGTACTCTAAAATCATGCTTCAAAAACTTTCCTATGTACTTTTAACTTAAGGTATGAAAAGATTTCTAAGTACCAAAAAAAACTTAAGTTTCCAAAAGTACAAGTTTTTTAACCCCACGAATTTTTGAAAAATCTAGGGGGAGATTCCTTCCAGGGGGAGGGAACAAAATTTAACCTTTTCATACTTGCTTAAACTTAACTTTTTGAACTAGGGTTGCCATAAATCAAAAAGGGGGAGATTGTTGGTGCAGAATGCACCCAAGTCAAACCTGTGTTTTGATAATGGCAACAGAGGTCAAAAGTTAAGTCTTACTTGTTTTCTAACAAGTTACTCTGGTGTGCAGGAAAAGCCCTAGCGAAGGACTGCTAGGCACTGGCGAAGGAATGCCAGGGTAAAAAGCCCTAGCGAAGGACTGCTAGGCACTGGCGAAGGAATGCCAGAGTCAAAAGCCCTAGCGAAGGACTGCTAGGCACTGGCGAAGGAATGCCAGAGTCAAAAGCCCTAGCGAAGGACTGCTAGGCGCCAGGCGAAGGACAGCCTGGGACTGAAGCCCTAGCAAAGGAATGCTAGGCACCGAGCGAAGGGCAGCTCGGCATCCAAGACTTGACAAAGGACCGTCAGGCAAAAGTCCAACCAAAGGAATGGTTGGCATCAGGTAAATTCTCTCGAGAGGAATAGGTGAGGACGCGTTCCCCGTCGAGGGAACAGTAGGCGTCGGTTCGACCTAGGGCTTCATTGTGGAGACCAAAGTCAGAACCAAGACAGCTAAGGCTGTATAATCTAATACTTTATTGTTTTATTGTCTTTTGGACTAACCCTGGATGCAGGACCAAAGGAACGTGTGTCTGCAGCTCAGAGAGCCTCAAAGGAATGAGGCTACCGCTGACCAGGGCGCCCGGAGTGTCCCGGGCGCCCCCAAGGCAAACACAAAACACAAGACAGCAAGATGGGCTTCGACAGTTCAACTCCCGGGCGCCCCCGTGCGTAAGCCTCGATCCAGAAGCCAGCGAAGCGAAGATAGAAGTTTGACCCGGTCAATCCGGGCGCCCCGAGCGCTCCGGGCGCCCCGATCAAAGCGGATCCCAAAGGTAAAGGGATCAGACGCTGACCGAGATTGAACCGGATCGAAGGACACGTGGGGGGGGGGCGCCCTCGACGTCCCGGGCGCCCCCAGGCCCTATATAAAGGGCCCTCGACCAAGGCTTCAAGGCATCAATTCTCTCAACGTCTCAAAGCTCTTCTACTCTCGCGCTTCGCCTCGGAATCCTTCCAACTCGAGCCGACGACGTCCCGCTGCTCCAAAAAAGTCGATCTACCCCGGACGTCAGTAAAAGTGCTATTTAAAAGTTTACTATACTTAATTCTGTAATCCTTTGTAAACTATTTTGCGCCTAATATAGAATTGCCCAAAGTAAACGGTCAACGACCGTGGGCCTTGGAGTAGGAGTCGACCCAGGCTTCGAACCAAGTAAAAACGACTGCGTCTCTGTGTTATTGTTTTTTTCCGCTGTGCACTTGCTCTTAATTTTCCGAAAAACGATTTCCGATATTCACCCCCCCCCTCTATCGGTTTTCTCGATCTAACACACATCACATGCTTTGGTTGCAACGAAAAGGGGCACTACAAGGACAAGTGCCTGAAAGATAAGAAGGAGGTAAAATCTAAACCCGAGTCCATTCGATTTAAATCTAACGTGGGTTATAGGATTGGAGGAACCCAAGAAAAGAAAAAGAGGATTCGATGCTTCACGTGTGGTGAGCTAGGACACTACCACACCAAGTGTCCAAAGAGTGGAGAGCTCAAGAAGATGGACCACTTGAGGAGATGGGAGAAAGAAGAAAGGAGGAACTTCAAGGGTAAGAGAGGTACTTCCTAACCCTAGAATAAAAACCAATTTAATGTCAAGTTCCTTCTTGCATAGTAAAAATCATGTTAGTCATTCCTCCATGCATGTTAGTTTTGATGAAAGTTGCTTAATGGTGTAGGACCGGTGCCGTCGATAGAGGGGGGGTGAATATCGATCGTAAATCTTTTGCGGAAACTTCGTAAACTTTCGATCTACTCAGAGCGTTAGTGCAGCGGAACAGTAAATAAAAATAAAGTAAAAACAAGACAGGGACACAGCAGGATTTTTACTTGGTTCCCGACCCTCCAGGGTCAGTACATCCAAGGCCTATGCATGGGAATGCCCATCCACTATTGGTCTCCTTCCCGGACTTTCCGGAGGTGGAGAAACCCGACTTACAGTGCAAGATTACAAGCAATAATATAAAAAATTAAGTGCGGAATTTAAATAAAAGCAAACCAACAAGACAAAGTCTGAAGCTCGGCCGATCTGGACCTCCGAAGTGCCGCGCACTTCCTCCTGGAGCCTCCCGGTCGTAGAGCCTCGTCTCTAGCGTGTTGTCGTCGGTCAGAATGCTTGGAATCGCTCTTGGAAGTTGTTGTTGAAGTAGAGGGGTCGATGCCCCTTATATAGCACTCCTGGGGGCGCCCTGGACGTCGGGAGCGCCCCGATAAACCCGGTCAAACCTTATCCTTGCGCCTACCTCGCCGCAGGTGATAAAATCTTTGACCAGGGCACCCCGGACCTCCCGGGTGCCCTCCTGAGCGTTTATCTGCATTTCAAACCTGAAACAGCAAATATAGGTTTCAACCCGGGCGCCCCGACCTTCCGGGCGCCCCCCTTAACACCTATTCTGCTTACTTCACGAAAACTGCATTTTCTTCTTTACTCCGGGCGGCCCCATCATTCTGGGCACCCCCTATCATAGTTTAAACACAAGACTGGCTCTTATGCTCTGCTCTGGGCGCCCCCAACACTGGGGGCGCCCCCATCAGCCCTTTTCCAGCAAGTTGCTTTGTCTCTGGTTCTTGGTACCTGCAAGATACACAAACACAAAGCACATATACATACAATATTAGGCTTAAGGACTTGGTTCGGACTTTGGATCTCCATGAAACCCTAGGTCGAACCGGCACAAGTTCCCATCCCCGAGAACTTGCCCTTCACCTACTCCTTTCAGGAGACGGTTGCCACCCAGTCCTTCGGTGGACTTTTACTTAGCTTCCGATACCTCCGGACCTCGAGACGCCCAAACCCTGACCCGTCTCTACTCCTGTCCTTAGTCATCGCTTAGCTAAGCTGCTCAGTCCCTTAGACCAAGACTTCATTACCTAGCAGTCCTTCGCCAGGTGCCTAGCAGTCCTTCGCCAGGTCTTCATTCCCTAGCAGTCCTTCGCTAGGGGCCTAGCAGTCCTTCGCTAGGTCTTCTATTCCTAGCAGCCCTTCGCCAGGTCTTAGGGTTTCAATACCTAGCAGCTCCTTCGCTAGGTGTCTAGCAGCCCTTCGCTAGGTCTTAGGGTTTCGATACCTAGAAGCCCTTCGCTAGGTGCCTAGCAGCCCTTCGCTAGGTCTTAGGGTTTCGATACCTAGCAGCCCTTCGCTAGGTGCCCAACAACCCTTCGCTGGGACTTAGGGTTTCGATGCCTAGATTAACTAGGACTTTTCTTCAGCTTAGTTTACTTCTCCTTTGCTCCCCTTTGTCTGTTCATTGTATCACTGACTTAAGTGTATTTCAAACATTAAACACTTAAAGGAGAACATCATTGATGCAACTTGCACCAACAATCTCCCCCTTTTTGATGTTTGACAATAACTTAAGTTAGATTGGTTTAAAGGGGCTAACTTACTATCCTTGAAAAAAAACAAAAAATGATATAAGTTTTAAAACTACATTTTTTATCTTTGGGAAAAAATTTTCTAACTTAATCACACCTCTCCCCCATTGTCATACATCAAAAAAAGAAAATACTTGCACCAACATCGAAAACCTTTGGTTCGTTTTGAAAATATTTAGTGCAAAATTTTGAAAGCATTGTATTTTGAATGATATATTGGATTTTTTTTTAAAAATGCATAATTTTGAAGAAGATGCTATGCGCTTTGAAAAGGACTAGTACTTTGAAAAATTATGTAATTTTTGAAAAATATAAGTACCTTTGAAAAATGTATTGAATTTTTGAATAATTAAGTACTTTTGAAAATGCATAATTTTTGAAAGAATGCTATTTTGGAAAATATAAATATTATGCATATTTTGCAAGTACTAACTATTTTTGAAAAAAAGATGAGACTTTGAAAAGATATAAGTGATTTTTGAAACATCATATTTTACTTGACTAGGATTCTTTTCCAGTCTGACATAATCCTAGGAAACCTTGTTAACTACAAGGACATTTTCTAAGTGTCCTGGAAATTTTTCAAACTCAAGTAAAAAAAATGATAGTACTTTTGAAAATATATGCTAGTACATTTTGAAAAATATGTGAACTTTTGAAAACTCAATATTTTACTTGACTTGGTTTATCTTCCAGTCTGACACCATCCTGGGAAACCTTGTTGACTACAAGGACATTTCCTAAGTGTCCTGGACATTCTCCAACCCAAGTAAACATTATTTCAAAAATAATTTCATAAGTCACACAAATTCTGACAAATAGTATTTTGAAAGACTTAGGTTTTTAGCAAGATTTTGAAAATATGTTATTAAATAATTCTTTTAATTTGACCTCCCCCTAAACTTGACCCAGTCCTGGGAAGTTTGTTGACCACAAGTACTCTTCCTCTGAGTCTTAAGGTTTGATTCAGATCAAAAGAATAGTCTAATAATTTTCAAGAACGAATGATTAAAAAAAAACTTTCTGAGATTCTTCTTTTGACTCAGACTCCTCCTAAATTTGACACATCCTAGGAGTTCATGAAGATCATGAAGTGAACCTTTCCTCTGTGTCTTTAGGGTTTATCAAATCAAAGACACAGATAAATTTTTGAACATATAATTTTTACAACATAAACCTTTTTTGAAAAACACAAATGATAATGATTAAAGCTCAGTTTTCAAAAAGTATTTTCAAATAATAGTAATGTTTAAAATATAGTTTTCGAAAAAAAAATGAAAAGCACTCCCCCTGTACCCGATATCGTTTGACTCTATCTAAGTGCCTTAAGGAACTTTAGTGTTGTCCTAAGAGGCTTGTGTCTAATTGTGTGAGTCAAACAATTTTTGAAAAGATATATTTTTGAAAACATATAATATGTATATTCAATCAGACAAGCATGAATTCCATAAAAACATTATTATGTTGAAGCACTATTTTGAAAATATATTTTTAGAAAAATATTCTAACAGTTTTGAAAAACAATTTTGAAAAATATTTTTCAATTCATTAGTCCTTAACATCTCACCCATTTTAGATGTATCAATACAACAAGCATGGTTGCCTTATAGGTGTATTGTGAGATGCTTAAATCATTTTTATTATTAATTCTAAGATTTAATTGAAGCTTGTGTTAGATTTGAATTTGACAAGAAGTAACTTGAATTTGAATTTCAAAAATTGGCTTCCAGGTCTTGGCGAGGCACTAGGCCTTCTTTGGTCGTAGCCTTATTGGATCATCAACCCTTTCCTTGACAAAACCTTTTAATGAAATTTCATTTTCAAAATTACTTTTTGAAAAATTCTGGTCTAACTAGTTTGGATCTTGGATCGGTAGCTTCGGCTAGTTTCACCAGTCTAAAGAGACCAAGTAGAGAATACTTGACCTTATTAGAATTGGCTTCCCTAACGTACTATCATCTCACCGCCACCCAATACTAGGTTAATCAAGTTTCAATTATTCTTTTTCCTATAGTCATTCTAATATATGCACAAAAATTTAAATATGAATGACATGTCATAGATTTAAAAGAAATAGCAAATGCATGACATGACAATTATGCATGAGTCAAACAAGTCCAAAGCATTTTAATTACGTTTCTAAAGATGTATCAAATTCCCGATTTGATACATGTCGTGTTAACCCGCGAATATGTCAACCCACTTTGACATATTTAATGTTGTTAATTTTAATTGTTACAGTTTGGGTAAAATTTTATTTTAGTTTGAGTTTAGGTTATTTAAGATTTTAGTTGGATTCAAGTTAATTAAGAATTAATTGATGTTGAATTAATTTAAGTTTGAATTGATTAGGATTTAAATTGAATTTAATTACAATTTTTAAGTTAATTTAATTTGAATTTAGTTAAGGTTTAATTCGAATTTAATTAAAGTTTAATTAAGGTTTAATTTGAATTTAATTAAAGTTTAATTAAGGTTTAATTCGAATTTAATTAAAGTTTAATTTAATTTAATTCAGATTTAATTTGAAATAAAGATTTAATTTAATTTGAATTTGAATAATTATGATTTAATTAATTTGAATTTGAATAGTTAAGATTTAAATAATTTGAATTTGAATAATTAAGATTTAATTAATTTGAATTTGAATAATTAAGATTTAATTACTTTGAATTTGAATTTAATTTAATTTGAATTTAATTTAATTTGAAATTAATTTAATTTGAATTTAATTTAATTTAAATTTAATTTAATTTAAATTTACTTTGAATTTAATTAAATTAAGATTTAATTTGAATTTAATTAATATTTAATTTGAAGTAAATTAAGATTTAATTAAGATTTAATTTCGAATTTAATTAGGATTAAATTAAGATTTAATTCGAATTTAATTAAATTAAGATTTAATTTGAATTTAATTAAGATTTAATTTGAATTTAATTAGGATTAAATTAAGATTTAATTCGAATTTAATTAAATTAAGATTTAATTTGAATTTAATTAAATTTAAATTTAAATTTAATTAAGAGTTAATTTAAATTTTTTAAGGTTATAATGATTAATTAATAATTGTGGGTTTAAATTCATCATTTTCATTATTTCGAAAATTTCTTCTTCATCTTTATCTTTCTTTTCAAGTTTTTCTAATAATTTTGATTTATTTGAATTTTTGTAATTTTTATTAACTACGGCCTTTATCTTAGATAGTTCTATATCCTCCTCAAGATTAGATATTTCACTATCCTCGTGGTAGGTGGAGTAAAATGGGTCACTAGTTAAATTTTTGTAATAACTTTCAAGATTATCTATAATTAAGTTATAATCTAGGAGAATTTTATCTTTATTATCCTTAAGATTTTCAATAATTTCAGGGTTATCTTTAAAATTATCATTAAGGATTTCAAATTTGAATTCGGAATTAACCTTAGATTTTTCGAATTTGAATTCCGAATTATCCTTAGGATTTTCGAATTTAAATTCCGAATTATCCTTAAGGTTTTCAAATTTAAATTCGGAATTATCCTTATTATTCTCAGAATTATTCTTAGGATTATTTTTAGAATTATCAAAATTATCCTTAGAATTATCTTTAGAATCATCAAAATTATCCTTAGAATTATCCTTAGAATTATCTTTATTATCCTCAGAATTTTCAATTTTAAATTTGGGTTCAGGTTTGTACAAAGGGTTTTCAAATTTGAATTCATAATTATCTAAGAGATTTTCAGATTTTAATTCAGAATTATCAGAGTTAAAATTAAGATTAATTTCAGCAATTTTTTAATTAACTTCAAAAATTAAACAGTTAATTTTAGATATATTTACACTTTCTAATTGATCATTCAGAATATTGATTTGCCTACTTACACAGTTTAACTTTTCAGTAACATTATCTAAACAATTTACATAAGAAAGTGCAGGAGATTTGAAAATTTTCGGAACATAAATCTTATGTACCTTGGCCGGACACTTATTTTTGTAGTGTCCGTATCTCTCGCACTTGAAACATCTGATGTGGCTTTTATCTCTCCGGACTCCTGGCGCTGGTTCCCCCTTTGCCGGCGGTGATGAACGATTTTTACAAGTAGGACACTGATTTTTATAGTGCCCTCTCTCCCTGCATGTCAAGCATATAACATGGAATTTAAAAATGGACATTTTTTAAAATTAAAAATACCTGATTCACCCCTGAGCTCCCCCTCAACTCCTGGCATCGTTGCTCCATCGGCGGTTAGTCCGGTGAAGAGCGGCTCGGCTCTGATACCAATTATAGGACCTGTGCCGTCGATAGAGGGGGGGTGAATATCGATCGTAAATCTTTTGTGGAAACTTCATAAACTTTCGATCTACTCAGAGCATTAGTGCAGCGGAACAGTAAATAAAAATAAAGTAAAAACAAGACAGGGACACAGCGGGATTTTTACTTGGTTCCCGACCCCCCAGGGTCAGTACATCCAAGGCCTATGCACGGGAATGCCCGTCCACTATTGGTCTCCTTCCCGGACTTTCCGGAGGCAGAGAAACCCGACTTACAGTGCAAGATTACAAGCAATAATATAAAAAATTAAGTGCGGAATTTAAATAAAAGCAAACCAACAAGACAAAGTCTGAAGCTCGGCCGTTCTGGACCTCCGAAGTGCCGCGCACTTCCTCCTGGAGCCTCCCGGTCATAGAGCCTCGTCTCTAGCGTGTTGTCGACGGTCAAAATGCTTGGAATTGCTCTTGGAAGTTGTTGTTGAAGCTGAGGGGTCGAGGCCCCTTATATAGCACTCCTGGGGGCGCCCTGGACGTCAGGGGCGCCTCGATAAACCCGGTCAAACCTTATCCTTGAGCCTACCTAGCCGCAGGTGATAAAATCTTTGACCAGGGCGCCCCGGACCTCTCGGGCGCCCTCCTGAGCGCTTATCTGTATTTCGAACCTGAAACAGCAAATATAGGTTTCAACCCGGGCGCCCCGGACCTTCCGGGCGCCCCCCCTTGACACCTATTCTGCTTACTTCACGAAAACTGCATTTTCTTCTTTACTCCGGGTGCCCCCATCATTCCGGGCGCCCCCAATCATAGTTTAAACACAAGACTGGCTCTTATGCTCTGCTCTGGGCACCCCCAACACTGGGGGCGCTTCCATCAGCCCTTTTCCAGCAAGTTGCTTTGTCTCTGGTTCTTGGTACCTGCAAGATACACAAACACAAAGCACATATACATACAATATTAGGCTTAAGGACTTGGTTCGGACTTTGGATCTCCATGAAACCTTAGGTCGAACCGGGACAAGTTCCCATCCCGAGAACTTGCCCTTCACCTACTCCTTTCAGGAGACGGTTGCCACCCAGTCCTTCGGGTGGACTTTTGCTTAGCTTCCGATACCTCCAGACCTCGAGACGCCCAAACCCTGACCCGTCTCTACTCCTGTCCTTAGTCATTGCTCAGCTAAGCTACTCAGTCCCTTAGACCAAGACTTCATTACCTAGCAGTCCTTCGCCAGGTGCCTAGCAGTCCTTTGCCAGGTCTTCATTACCTAGCAGTCCTTCGCCAGGGGCCTAGCAGTCCTTCGCTAGGTCTTCTATTCCTAGCAGCCCTTCGCTAGGTGCCCAGCAGCCCTTCGCTAGGTCTTAGGGTTTCGATACCTAGAAGCCCTTTGCTAGGTGCCTAGCAGCCCTTCGCTAGGTCTTAGGGTTTCGATACCTAGCAGCCCTTCGTTAGGTGCCCAACAGCCCTTCGCTGGGACTTAGGGTTTCGATGCCTAGATTAACTAGGACTTTTCTTCAGCTTAGTTTACTTCTTCTTTGCTCCCCTTTGTCTGTTCATTGTATCACTGACTTAAGTGTATTGTCAAACATTAAAACACTTAAAGGAGAACATCATTGATGCAACTTCCACCAACAAATGGTGCATAACCATGGTTTTAGATATCATGATAGGACTAGGAATAACAAGGTAGGTCAAAATCTCAAGAAAAACATGCATCATCACAAACCTAGGACCCTTGTACCTAAAAATGATGACATTAATCCCAAGAAGGGAAGGAATATGCCTAGAAAGGAGGGTAGGTCTAGGAATGTCCAAAATTGACATATGGACTCTAAGGTCAAAAATCTAGAAAGGGAAAATCAAGCCTTGAGGGCAAGGCTTGATACTTTAGAAAAGGCCCTAGAAAGATTCTCCGTTGGATCTAAGGGTCTAGACATGGTGTTGGGTAGTTTGAAACCCAACTACAATAGATCGGGATTGGGATACCGGTCTAAGACCTCTAAGACCAACAAAAAGAAGTATGATGGGAAGGCATACAATCATGGTAAGGAGGAGAAGTCCAAGAATGGCAAGGGAGTGCCACTTGAAGGGAAAAGGAGTGACTTGACCAAGGACAAAGTGTCTAAGGTTAAGAAGGACACACTTGTAGGCCAAGAGTCACCGGTGGGACACCGATGTGGTCTAGTGTGGGTTAAGTCACCTAGGGAGGTGGCTAAGGCTCAGAGCTCAAGGGGGAGCTCTAGAAGCCTTTGGGATCTATGGTAGATGGATCTCAAAAGTTTTTCTCCCAAGGAATTAGATAAGATGTGCCAAAGGGATTGGAAGACTTGGGTAAGTCTTAATCCTATATTTAGGCACATAAAAAAGGGAATTTAGGGAGAAAAGTGTGAGTTTAGGGTTATAGTTCGTAAAATTAAGGTTTAATGGGCAAACACCATGTAATTCAGTGCTAGGAATGAATTATGATCAATCATAAGAGGATGCATTGAAGAGAAGCCTAGATTAGAACTTTTTGGAGGAGTTAAAGTGATAAACTTTAGAAAGGAGTTGGATTTCGTGCCAATCTTGGGATCCGGAGTACATTTATTTGGAAACGTATTTTTTCCAAGTAGATATTGGTTTCACAAGTCTCCCCACAAAATTTCAGAATTTTTGGAGATTTATGGAATTATTAGTGCATTACTGAATCTCGGCCTGAAAAATTGAGTTTCAGACACCAGTCACCTGCTAATAGGGCAGTCACCTGCCAATGAACACAGAAACATTCTGTGAAGTTTAGCAGTCACCTGCAAAAAGGGCAGTCACCTGCCAATGAACACAGAAACATTCTGTGAAGGTTAGCAGTCACCTGCCAAAAGGGCAATCACCTGCCAATGAACACAGAAACATTCTATGAAGTTTAGCAGTCACCTGCCAAAAGGGCAGTCACCTGGTCCATAGGGTTCAGAATGAAAGACATATTGGATAGTAAGGAATTGCGAAATTGGAAGATAGGATATGGATTTGGATTAAAAGTCTTGATTATGATTTCATATTCCTTGAGTAAAGTGTTGTCCCATGATTTAATATCTTGAAATTCAAGATAAGTGAATATTTATCTAAGGTAAAGAGATAAGAAGAAGGAGAATTTCATCATATTATGGACACATGTGGAAAAGAAAAGAATTGAGGACAATTTCTTGTATAAATTGATAATAGTTAGAATTGGCAAACACAAGGAATCATGAATTGAGTTCAAAATTGATACAAAGTGTCCATCCTTAAGGAAATTAGAGAATTGTACCAAAAGTCCAGCACATTTGTGGTTTTCATGAAATCATATCTTTCTAGGATAGGGTATATCCTAGCAAATGTGCTTGCAAACCTTTTAGACTCTCTTAAGTGGTGATGAGTTCTTTTTGGCACTAAGGGAAAGGTTGCTTGGGGCAATTCTTTGATAGTGTTAAAGGGGGAAGAACTTGGAAGTTAGGTTGGGTAGAACTTAATTTGAGTCAATGGTGTTAAGTTGGGTAGAACTTCACCTGGATAAAATGAAAATTGGGAGAAGACATAGGTCAAGGGGGAGGTTGCCTCCTAGTTGCCCTAATTTTCATTGGAAATTTTGGATTTTGTGTCAAACTTGGGAATGGTGATAGATATATTTTGGAATGTATTTTTTCCAAGTAGGTATGGGTACCACAATGTTCTACACAAAATTTAGGAATTTTTGGAGATTTGTGGAATTTCTGGCGCGTTTCTGAAATTTGGCCAGAAAATTGATATTCAGAGTATCAGTCAACTGCCATTGGGGCAGTCGACTGCCCAGGGCTGATTTGTGTATCAGCAGCTGGTTTGGTGTCCAAATGGTGTAAAACAAGTGTATGGGGGATTAGTACACTGTGTTTAGGATCATTGGAAATTAAAAGAATCAATAATTGGGTTATTGTTGAGTTCTTTTTGATGTTAGACAAAGGGGGAGAAGTTTGGGTTTAAGTTGGGAAACCAAACTTACCTTTGCAAGAAACCCTAGGTTTAAGGGGGGGAGCTGAGTTTAAGTGGGAGCATGGTTGCTCCATTCTTGGCGTAAGGGGAACCTTGGAGAGGTTCTTAAAAAGCCTTTGTAAGTCCAATGTAGGGGGAGCTTGGGAGAAGCTTTAAAAAGCCCGTTTCGAAAAGTCCTAACTTGGAGGGTTAGGTGCAGGATGCCTTGGGATAGGATCCATGTATGCATTGCATATGCATTACTTTTACTATTGACTACTATTTTGCTTTCCCTGACTTAAACGTATTGTCAAACATCAAAAAGTGGGAGATTGTTGAGGCAATCTGTGGTCCGGAGTGACCAAATATTTTGATGTTTGGGCAAAGGGTTTAAGTTAGGTTTACCCTTGTTATCTCATATGTGTATGTTGAGTGTGCAGGTTGTACAGGTACACATGGACTTAGTTGATGTCTTCAGGAGAAGGATGACATGGAGGTAAGCTGGAGGCTTACGTGCGCATCCGAGGGACCATTGGATAACAGGGATGATGAGCCGAGGGATGCGGACTTTGAGGCGTAAGTGAAGGGTGGCATGGAGGCAAGCTGGAGGCTTGCGTGCGCATCCGAGGGACGAGGGCCAAAGATGAAGAAGACGTGCAGGCAACAGTCAAAGCTGCTGGTGAAGAGTCAACTGAGTTGTGAGGGTCTGAGTATGTGTGTTTATACTCAGGGGTTAAGCCGGGAGGGTTTGAGTGCGGAGAGACTTGTACTCAGGAGTGAAACCCTAGGCTTAGGTGTGGAGCAGGTGACTGCCATTTGGGCAGTCGACTGGTGTAGGCTGGAACAGGCTGGCAGATTTGAACGTTGTGCTCCAACGGTCAAATCTGAGTAGGAGCAGGTGACTGCCATTTGGGCAGTCGACTGGTGTAGGCTGGAACAGGCTGGCAGATTCAAACGTTGTGCTCCAACGGTCAAATCTGAGTAGGAGCAGGTGACTGCCATTTGGGCAGTCACCTGCTAGCGGCTGTTTCAGATTCGAGCCCTATTTAAAAGGGCTCGTTTCCTACCTTGTTCCTTGGCGAAACTTGGCTTGGTTAAAAGCAAGTTGGTAGTCTTTGGGCTCAAGGTTGTCAAAGGTGTTGTGGTGAGGTTTCTCCACCCACAAGGAGTGACAAGAGCTAGCCGGAGGTTATCCGGGGAGTGATCCACCGACGGATTCTTGGATTAGTCACCCGGCCGGGGTGGATACCAAGTAAATTCTCTTTGTTAGCGTTGTTTGTTCTTTTTATTATTGTTTCCGTTGTGCAACTAACAACGCAGGTACGAGAAAGATCCGAAGAATCGCTATTCACCCCCCTCTAGCGTATGGAACGATCCTAACAATACGTTCAGACGCGATCAGAGCGTCTGACAGTGCATTTTGAATTAAAGTGATCGATCACCGGACCGATCAGAGAACCTCCTGATCGGTTAGCAGACCGATCAGGGTGGGTTCAGACCGATCAGGCTCCATCCTGATCGGTCCCCAACGCTCAATTAGGAATCGCGATTTCTCTGGGACTCTCCGTGACCGATCACCAGACCGATCCCAGGTTGTGGATCGGTCACCAGACCGATCCACCCCTTTGCAGGGTGATTCCTTAGCTTCGCAGTCCACCCTCCTGATCGGTCACCAGATCTATCAGGGCATGCTCAGACCGATCAGGCTCCGTCCTGATCGATCATAGTGAGGAACTCGCGACGCTTGATCGTTCACCGAAACAATCCGAACAGTGTTCCTGATCGGTCACCAGACAGATCAGGAGCCAAGCAGTAAGGGGAACCAAAACCCACTGTATGCTCCCTGATCGATCACCAGACCGATCAGGAGCAAAGCAGTGAGCGAACTGCATGCTCCCTGATTGATCACCAGACCGATCAGGAGCCGAGCAGCAGGTTCCCAACCTCACTGTGTGCTCCCTGATCAGTCATCAGTCCGATCAGTCATCGCTGGATCGGTCACCAGACCGATCCACGAAGGAGCACCGTGCCAACTTCCTTGATCGGTCACCAGACCGATCCAGGCAAGGTCAAATCTCTTCTAAGTCATGAGAACAAGCCTCCGACCCATCTCTGACTCGTACCATGCCCAACTTCACTCACTGGGACTTCAACCTAGCCCTCCAAGCTAGGACCTGTCTTCATTCACCAGGGTTTCAGTCACCCGGCTTCACTCACCGGGACCCCGCTTCACTCACCGGGACCCGACTTCACTCACCGGGATTTCATCCAACCTAGCCCTCCAGGCTAGGACCTGACCCTCCAAGTCAGGGTTTTTCCACACCTAACCCTCCAGGTTAGGATTTTCCACACCTAGCCTTCTAAGCTAGGACTTTTCCACGCCTAGCCCTCCAAGCTAAGATTTTTCCACACCTAACCCTCCAGGTTAGGACTTTTCCACATCTAACCCTCCAGGTTAGGATTTTTCCACACCTAGCCCTCCAAGCTAGGATTTTTCCACACCTAACCCTCCATGTTAGGACTTGTCCACACCTAACCCTCCAGGTTAGAATTTTATCAAACCTAGTCCACTAGGTATGCCTAGTCCACGACCGGGACTTAATCATAATCATAATCATCAACCTAAACTAAAATCGGTGTCAACACCAAAACAACAATCAGGGTCAGACTGCATCAACAGTTACGATCTTAATTTTCTAAGGATTATATTGAGTTTTATCATTTGTATATGTATTATTTATTTATTTATTTTTTTATGATTTGCGGTGATGATGAGTTGAAGATAGAAACATGATTTTTTTTTCTATTATTGCCCCATTTCATTTATTCCTTTTTGTAAGAGTTATTATTTTCGTCTTTTATTTGAGTAATTAAATATATATTTTTTTATCTTTCTGAGTTTTTAAACAATTCTAAATATATTTATTTTCGACCAAGTCGGTTGTCAGTTACAAGTCCGAATGAAAAAGGACGTGTAAATTTTTTTTTAAACAATGTTAAAGACTTTTTGTCTAGGGTCTTAAATAAGCTTGAGTCGACCCTGGTTATCGGTTTCTAAAATCGACCTTTAGCAGTTGCATCAGAGATGTCATGTACCCACTGTCTATGCTACACTCTGGAGTAAAATAGAAAATCCGTAACTGTCGTAAATCGTGATCTCATTTTCTCATTCGTGTTTCATGTTTGTCTTCCTTCCCTCGTCGATGATTTTCTCAAAGGACATTCTTCTCCTCCCTTATCGGTAATAATTTTTTTCCTTTTTTTCCACGATAAGCACATGATTTAAGATTTTTTTATCCATACAAATGCTAAGTAGAATGTTATTATTTTTAAATATTATATATTTATTCATCCGTATTAGGAATTTTAAATTTTTATTAATCATAATATCTAATTTAGAATTATTCATAGGAAATTTTGATATTTATTGAATGTTCTTTGATATACTAGAAAATAGAAACATTGATATTTCTTTAGAATAAAAGATAATTATAAAATGAGATATTCTTTATTAATCTATGTAAATGATAAATCATGATGAACCCAAACATGTTAAGAAAAATTTAAGTGATTTCTTATATAATATTTGGGTATAATAACAAATCTATCGTTAAAAATTACATTTGAGATATTGAATCTTATAAAAATAAAATAAAATTATTTTTTTAATATATAGATAGCTTATAGAATATTATTCACCATACATATTGGTCTAACTTTAACCGAAAATAATTTTTCAAAGTTAAAAATAATAAAGTCTTTCTTACGTTCAACAATGTAGAAATTAAATAATTTAATAATTTTATCAATTAAAAAATTATTATAATATAAAATTATAATTAATAATTTTGTAAAAAAATTGAAAATTAAATATAAAAATATAGTTAAATTAGTATTTTTTTTCAAAAAAAAATTTTAAATTCGTCATTGTTGATCTCAATCCAAATGAAAAGGGACTAGAAAAAATTTTAATTTTTTAAAAAAAAATTATTAAACGTCTAAATAATTTTTTTTCCAAAGACCTCATAGAACATGAAAGTTGGAACCCTTCCATGGAATAGGTGGGAAGATATAATTCCAAATCGAAAAAGTCATCGAACATTAAATATTTTTATTTACTTTTAGGTCTTTTTTAGAATTTAAAACTAATTTATAATTAAAATTTAGATATTGGGAGGAAGAATTGTAATCGAAAGTGAGAAAACAAGATTACGAATTATTTAATTATAATTTTCTTCTACTGTTAAATTCTACACCGACATCAAGCCGTCGATCGAGTAAGCAGACGCGGACGGTCAGCGCAGATGGCAGACCAGAGCAAGGGCAGCGCTGGGGCGGCGCACGCGACGCCGTTGCCCAAGATCGTCGTCAAGAGCATCGACATGGGGGAGAAGATGCGTGTCGACGCCATCGATTGCGCCCGGGCTGTAAGCCTCCTCGTCTGATCCAATGCATTCTCTTTCTTTGTTCTCCACTCGGCGACATTTTTACTCGAAATTTTCCGTTTTTCTTGGCATTCTGTCCCTTGATATCGGTTGGTGGTAGAAGATGTTCGAGAAAAACGCCGATTTTTTCTCCCCTGCATTCTCTTCCCTGATTTTGGCTTCTTCTGTTGTTTGTGGAAATAGGGATTTGATAAGCACACAGTAGCTAAGGAAGTTGCCGAGTACATCAAGAAGGAATTTGATAAGAAGTACGGACAAACTTGGCATTGCATTGTTGGTCGCGACTTCGGTGCACATTCTTTCTCTCTCTCTCTCTCTCTTTAAAAAATTCTCGATCCATTTATTAAGCTTTTATACTCTTTGAGTACTTTTTTTTTGGGTCTTCGTCTTTTGCATAGAGATGATTTCATTGACATTCGTATTCAAAGCTAATTGATTTGTCAACCAAACGGGGGAAAAATACAAGTGGCAGATGTTTACTGGCTTTCGTGCTAGGAAGTGATTTAGATATTGGGTCGTAGGTATTTCAGGATTCAGGAATCAGGAATGCTGGTTAAGTTTATGTCAATGTATTCTAGTCGTGTTTCTTTAGAAGTTTGATTTCCTTTTTTATATAGACTTGAATAAGCTTCTGAACAAGCAAGATAATGCTTCTAAATATCACCTTTTAAGATTGGTACCAAATTGAACTGTGGAATTGTTCATACATGGGATGGAACACTGGTGCTAGTTTTCGTGTAAATTATTCCTAAACATACCTTGTTCCTAATTTACTCGAACGTGTGCTGTGAATTCGGAATCATGCATTGAATGTATTTGTTCGACACGTGTTGTTGTTTTTCCACTTTTAATAGTTGATATCAATATAAACGTCTTATCGATTTATGTCCAAGTGTTGTCAAATAATCTTGGTTGTTAGATGGCACATCCATGATCTTCCAGATAAAGAAGAACAATAAACAGATTGGTAGAAATGTATGTGGTTCAAAACAGGCTATAAGAGGATCTACAGAATAATCTCTTCCATCTCTAGTGATTGTGAATCATTGGACTTCTCATTATTGTTTCTTGTCATTGTACTTACTGCTCTATTGCTTTATATCACAGTAACTTCTGTGACATGGGACTTTTTCTTAATTATTAGCTTGCACCAAAATTATACTCACCCAACATTCATTTTTGAATCTGAATAGAACAAAGCTTTACCAAATTTTTTTTTGATGTTTCAATTTGGTCCTTCCATTACATGTTTATATTGTTGTTAAGTTTAGTGTAACTTGTTGATTGATTAACTAAGTTCTTCATGTCCATTAAGTTGATTAGTATTTTTAACTAATAACTCCAAAAAAATCTCAATTTTTGTTTATTTCTAGTCAGCTTGTTTAGGTTTTGTTTGTGATATAATTCCTTATATTCTATATAAGGTGTCTACAAACTCGGCTTCTAATTACATGAAAAATCTCTTGACTCTTGCATGATTATTTGTAGTAAGCATCAAAAACCTTTTCTTGGGTTTTATTGCTTGACTTTCTTGATAACTGATTTTCACAAAAATTAATGTGACAATTTAGGATTCTGATATCACTAGAATAGCCTTGCACATCTACCTTTATACAAGTTTAAGAAAAACACATAAAAACTAAGATCAATTTAAACTTTTTTTTAAAAAAATTCCTTTTACACTCCCTACACTCTTCTCTTATATTTATTCATCCAAGTAAACATGCAAGTAGTGTGCTCTCTTTGATTATACATGTATCTTATCCTCAGTTATACATGTATTTCATTTAATCAATTTTGCTCTCACTTGCTTTGTTTTCTATTCAGTTATACATGTATCTTAGACATAAAATTTAATATCCTTTTCTTTCCAAGGAGGTTACATGTCACATTAATTTCACTTGTGGGTATGCAGGATCCTATGTTACACATGAGACCAACCACTTCATTTATTTTTATGTGGATAAGATAGCTGTCTTGTTATTCAAATCTGGATGAGAGAGTGCCTTCCTGTAATTTGACACTTGTATTTCATGCTGAATCTTTATATTGTCGATTTATTTTATGGAGTTGCTGCACTGATGTGAATCGAATTTTAGTTGAGCTGGATTTAGAGCCTATTCGTTGCTCACAAGTCTACACAAGAAATAACCTATGTTTGATTCATGTTTATACATAATAGAACCTATAGTTGTCAAACTGGTAAATTATAAGCAGTAGAGATATCATGAGTAGATTTATGATTATTCTATTAGATTGTCACGCACTTCTTTTATGATTATAAAAATAGTGATGTTAGATATTTGGATCCACCCATGTTGAATATTCACACCCAAATCTGAGTAGCATAACTTTTACATGCTAACTTTGCATATTTGAGCATGAGTTCTCTATATATTGTGTCTGTTAAGACTTATAATAATACAAACTAGGGGATCTAATAGGCTGGTTCCTGTTGGGGTTTGGTCCAAATCTGACCTCACTTAAACGACCAATTTACTGTTTAAGAAAGTAACCAATGTTACCCGATTTTTTTCCCCCATCTAACTATTGGGTTATGTTGAACTCTCAACGTTACACCTTTGAAGTCCTTTAGACTGCCTTCGTAATATTCTTACAAACATTGGCCTTTTCTTGGAGCTCCTATATTATATTTGATCATAAGGGTGTGTTTGATTGAGGGTTATCCATCCAAGGTAATTAACAAAAATCTTGTTTGGTTTAGATAATCAGCGATTCCCAAGTAATGATCGATGCTCGACACGTCAACAAAAGGGGCATGCAACTCGGAATCGGAAAATCTTAGGACAGTAAGGTTTTTCTTAATTTCGGAGTTACGAAACTTGTCTTTCCAAAATTATCCTCCAATATTGACCTTAGCAAAAGAGGCATTATTCGCGGGCGACCACCGGCAACGACGGCGGGCGACCACCGACGGCCGCCACCGTCGGCAACCGGTGACCGCCGACCGCCGCAGCGGTCGGCGTCGGCGATCGACGACCACTGCCAACGACCGGCGACCGGCGACCGATGACCGCCTCCGGCGACCGACGACCATTATTCACGGTCGATGACCGGCAACAACGCCCGGTGACCACCACCGGTGGTCGGCCATTATTCGCGGCCAACGACCGGCAACGACGACCGGCGACCACCGCCGGCGGTCGGCCATTATTCGCGACCGACAACCGGTAACGACAGTCGACGACCACCGCCGGCGGCCGGCGACCGAGGGTACGAATGTGTATGTAATATCATCTTACTTTTTTATTTTAAATTTATAAGCATATAATATTATTATACTTAAATTTAACTAAAGGATAATATGGTAAAATATTATATTATGTCATAGACTATTACCTCCAAACAAATAAGATTTTATTTGATTACCTAAATTGAACCAAACAACTTCAGGTTATGTTTCATTCCCTATTACCTTAGTTATGTTATTACTTGGTAATCACATGACTAAGCTTATAACTTGAACCAAACGCACCTAACAATTATCATTAATAGCTTCACAATCATTTCTTGTTTAGTGAATTTTCACAGGAGATAATTGAATTTGGAAAATAATGTGTTTGCTTCAGGTGTTTTAACAATAAGACATGTTGGTTTGATAAGAGATGGTTATGTTATGTTCCATTATTAGGGAATGATAAAAAGTTGGGCTCTGATAATTGCCCTCTGGATAAAAATTATGTTATAGATATCTACTTGTTAGTAGGAGGTAAAATTCATTTAAATATAGATAAAAATATAGTAGGGGATCGAGTCCAATGATGTAGGAGAATCCATATAGTTGACCTCACTTAGTGGGGTAAAGGTTTGATTATTGTTTTATATTTGCTAGTTAGTATGATAAACAACGGAATCAAAACTGTTTCCATACTTGTAAATTGCTACATTCAGTGATCACCTGTTATGGCTGTTTATTAGGATGGAATAGGATTGATCATTTTTCGAGTATTGGCTCAATCATTAAGGAATCCAATGATGGAGCTGATGAAACTTTTGTGCCGTAGCCTGTTTTTTATGTTCCCTTAGGGGATATGAGAATTCCTATTGTACACAAGTGATTCGTTAGAATGGACCAATTTAAGTTGGATGGTTATTATGGTGGAATAAATGCTTCCATAGCTTAAGCTGGAATGAGGCAGCTTTCCGCCTGTACAAACTACATGAATTTGGTGGGTCAAATCAGTCAAGCAGATTAAATGGGACAAACAAGTAGGATGGATCATTTCGTCCAAGAATCAGAATAGATGGATTGGGTCAGTCAGGTTATGTCAACAAGGCATGTCTGACTGTGTGGCCAAGTCAGGCTGACGGGCTTTGCAGATCATGAGTTGATCAAGTATACGCAGATTGCCTTGACTGTCTGCTTGATTTATTGAATCGAATTAGCAAGGTGATAGGGTCAATCAACTCAATCAAATTAAGTGAGGCAGTCAAATTGATTGTATTGGACAAATTGAGCGAGTTTGTTGGGCTAATAAAACTGAGTCATCCAAGGGGGCAAATAAGTCAAGCGAGATGGATGACAAGGTCTGCCAGACGGGCTGACTGAGTCGTCTGGACTGAGTGATGCAAAAATTGGCAGGTAATGTCCTATGTGGATTAGAATGCACAGAAAAGGGGAACCAAGGATGGCGTCTCCCGTCTAGCTTCCTAAACATCAAGGCAAACAAATTCAGCAGTGCAAGTTACATGGTCAATCAATAGGAATTGAATTTCGTCATTGTATTCGATTTCACTCTCATCCACATGCTTCTGTACCAAATCTAGCTTCGTCTTGGTAATCTCAAGATCAATAATGAACAACCACTTGGATCCATATTGATGTTAGATATTCAGAATTCAAGTTCAAGTAACAGCCGAAATGCTTATTGTAGTTACTAAGAAAGAGTATAGCAACACTGCATCGATTACAAGGAGATGACCTTCATATATACATTCTGAAGACCACAACTGCTGCTTAATTATGCATGTTCCACACTACCTATTTTACATACTTTCAGCTTTCTTACTAAACTCTCTCTCTCTCTCTCTCCCTCTTCCCTGACACATACACTATATATATATATTATATATATATATATATATAGTACTTAACTGTAGGATAAGTTCTATGTTTCTCTTCAATTGGACCTACGATGATACATGTTGCCTGCAGGATAATACCTCACAAACAAGGCCCCATTGAACTGCCTCGCTGCTTGGATGCTGTCCAGCATTGGCTCTTTCTTTGCGGGCGTGTTGTGCTTCTCATTAAACCTTCCTTGCCTTCTCTTCCTGCTCAGGTACTCGTCTATCATATCAAACGCCTCCTTTCCCACTTTACGAAGATCACTCTGAGGTGCCATCTGGAATATGTCCTTAATACTAGAATGTGGGGAGAAGTTACTCTAATCAGTTTAGGTTTTGCTGGTTACTAGTGGGCTATTTTTGCTTGCATTTATAGAGAAGGACACCAATGACTTAGTTGACCCAAGTCACGGTGAGGGAATCCAATTCAATTATGAGATATTTTTCTTCACTAGTGAGGAGGACACCTTGGACAGAGAGAGGGCTATTAGTGCATGCATTCACATTGGCATCTAATGCTCTTTTGCTTATGTTAGGTTGCCTTCCTGGTTAAGAAGGAATAATTGGCAAGATATGGTTAGATATTGTGGACAAAAGGGAGCCCTGCATGGTCTATATGATTGAGTAGTTTAACTGGAACAAGAATATGAATGTTACTTTAGATTTCGATCACTGCAGGATTCCCTCGATGATTGATTTGCAGAAGCTTTCTTTACTGTTGATTCTCTCATGGTGGCCGGTCTGCTTCAGTGATTCGTTCAAAGTTGAGTTTGCACCAGCTGAGTTATTTGTCTGTGTGAGATGTTGGTGTTGGGCACAAGCAGTTGGGTTCGAGAAGAAAGTTCCTACCCTTGCCAACCATATAACTGGTTAGGACCGATCAGACCAACGTGCACGAGGCAGGGTAGAAGCTCACCTATTGTAGCAAAAAAAAGTGAAATTCACAGTCAGTCTCATGGTCATTTGTGAGCAGGTAAATTGGAAAGTTGTTGCAGGGGAGGATATTTTTTTTCGATTTTGTCGAGATTCGAATACTTGTCCATTGTGATAATATCAGTCCCACAATATCCAACGCAATGCCCGGGGTGAATAGAAGCTCACCTAGCTTGCCCCAGTAGTTGACCAAGGATGATCTTTGTTACTCGCACATTTAATTTGCTGGGCTAACGCAATGCAAGAACCAAGCATTGGTTGGCCTGATCTAGCCAAGCACTTATCGTATGACACTGCCCTATCATCTACTAATTGCAGCCCCTGTCCTGCCTAACTATTTTGGAGGAATCCTTAACTGTAAATTGATCAAGGGTGGGGGCAGTCAATTATTCGCTTATTATTAGGTTAATCCTTTCTAATCCGATCCAAACTGGTTCAAAATGGCCGCTAAAGAATATTTGATTAAACAATAATCATCTTTTTTGAATGCCAAAGTTGTTGGATTTGGAACTGAATCCTCTAATGATTACAGTAGCACTAGGTTAATAATGATTGCGGTATTTATGAGTGATGGAATAAATTGTGTTCGTGAAAATCTGGATGTAGATCTCCTAAGCAAATGTTTAATATTTTTATGAACTCTTTAATTTTAATTTTTTGATTTTTTTATAATTCAATTATCTAACTATTTGAATCGATGAATTCATTCGGTTTTATGAAAAATTTTCACGGGCTATATTTAATTTTAATATTATTATATTATATGAAAATGTATTTGTGATTTATTTTGATTTTTTTTTTGGTTCAGCACAAATTTAATTTCAGTGGTTAGTTAAGTGCATAATGTACAGAAATGTGAACTGGATCGTATCATCTTATGAACTGGAAGTACCAAATCATTTTTGGCTAGTTTGAAATCATCTTTTACAGTGAAATTGGAGCAGAATTGAAGGTGGGATCGTATGTGATCTGTAAAATTGATTTGATTCTATGTTATATAACGATTCTATATATATTTTTTTGTTAGGGTTATTTTGTTCATCTTTATATTGGGTCATCTTGGGATTTTTCCAAGATTTTTTTTTAACCCAGAAACCCATGTCTAATGATATGATCCTAATCTATCCTATCGATTCGATTTTGTATAGAATAACAATCATACGAATTATGGTTAAGTAATCTCTATAAACTAATTATCAATAAATTGTATTAAATCTTAATGCAATTAGATGCTTAAAAAGTGAGTGTGCGGTGTGCCCACTATTCCAATTAGTGGAAATGTTTTTAGATTAAAAATTCGTCTTAGCGCTTAAATAAATACGAGTATAATTAACTTTTTAGAAAAAGTTTTTGAAGTACCCTGTCAATTAATTAACAACTAAGCCGTGCCTTTTCTTTGATTAAACAACTGCATTGTTTGCACGTTTCACGGAATTGCCATGGCTTTAAAAGTTTTCCCTATAGTTTATCAAAAAGTAATCATGTAAAATTCTTCTAATCACAGTTTTCAAATCTTTCATTTCACCGGGATGATAGGATTTTGATCAAATTTTAAATTTTATAATTTTCATATCTATTATATTCATTTTCATATTCATTTTCATATTTATCGGATATTTAATTTTCATCCTCATTTCTATACTTATCGAAAGAAAGATCAAGTATCAATACCCAAGTATTATTATATTATTATTTACAATTCCTTTTTTATAAAAAAATTATTCCAATAAACTTATAAAGATTTTGAGCTATGATAGGGAGAGTGAAAATAAAAGAATGAATGGTAGAATGAATGACGTGGCACTTGAGTGAATGACGTGACATTTTACATGCACACGTTCGATTATCGCTTGGACACTATCGGTGGCCTTCGACTGCCGTCTCGAATCAAACTATACCCTGAGGGACACGGTGAATCCGTCGAAAATCGCTGCATGTAAAGTGTCACGTCATTCACTCTATCATTTTCACTCTCCCTATCATTTTTTAAAGATTTATAAATTAAATTCTTATACCTGTCTATTCTTTATCTAGCGCTTTATCTATTCTTTATCTAGCGCTTCTCCATCGACGAAGATTTCTCAAGAAAAAGAAAATAAATTACGTATCAATGATCGAGTAAAAAGATAAATTAAATTTACGAAAGAGTTAAAAGATAAATTAAATTTTTTTCTAAATAAATATCGAGTAAAATATAAATAAGATTTTATCAAATCCACCTTCATACTCATACTCAAATATTTTATTATTTAATCAAGTTTAAAAATTTTCATTATACCACTTTTATTCGTTTTGGATATCAAATTTCCCATTAAATTAAAAAAAAAACACCATCCCTAATTTCACCTCCTCCATCTATATTTTCGGTAAATAATAATTGAGAGAATGAAAATCATAGTGAATGACGTGATATCTTACATACACGATCTCCGACGGATTTACCGTGCCCCCCAGAATATAGTTTGATTCGAGACAACGACCGACCGCCGATGGTGTCCAAGCGATAGTTAGACGTGTGCATACAAAGTGTCACGTCATACCATATCATGCCACATCATTCACTATAATTTTCACTCTCTCATTTTCATTTTCTCCATCATTGCTCATTTTCGATATAGCTACCAAACAGCCTGTTATTTAGTTCTTCATTTTTTTTTTAATTTTATAATATAGTTTCCTAACGTGCCTATGCCTAAAATAATAATAACATATAAAGCAATAAATAAAAGCACTTTCTTAAACCAATACGAAGGATGTTTTTAAGAGTCAAATTCAGCAGATTTCATTTAGGTAACAACAAAAGGCTAATTGCTAACATTTTCCCGACACATGACAAAAAGCCTGCCTTGGACACATCTCAAGTAAAATATTTTAAAGAGAGATTGGATTTCCTACTCTACTCCTTGGAGGTTATGACCAGCAATCCCAGTGCGCCAATCAGCAAGTACTGCAAGAATCGACAGGAAGAAATCACAATTCAAGTACCATGAATAGATATTTTTCTTTTCTTTACACTTGTCACGCATCAATTTTAAACTTCAATATTTTTTTTAACGCTCAAATTAAGATACCATAATCCATCAACCTCACGGCCCCCATAACTATCCCATATCATTAAAAGTAAAATAAAAAACTGAAACTAACATGGGTTTATCGAAATCCGATACTTACTCATTCTATAAATATATTATATGATAATTAGCTCTATAAATATATCATGTGATAAATATATCATGTGATAATTAGCTCGAGGCTCAAATTAGGACACCAGAATCTGCCAAACTGTTGCACCTAGACATTAATCAAACATATATATTTTTTATTATACCTGGACAGTCTGTACAAGTCTACGAAATTGGTTCGAATACATGTGTTATAATGAAAAAAAAATTTAATGAACAAGTGTCCTATGATAGAAGACATCCTACACCCAAAGTTTCGTCCCAGAGAAAGTTAAAGAGTGGGATATATTAGAGTAAAAGGCGTAAGAAGCAAAAAGAGACCAACGAAAATAACGGTTAATCCAATAAAAAGTGATTAAATTAACCTATTATTATTAGTGAATAACTGTGAATATAGCCAACAAAGGGATTGGATCCACGAACATGATTTGATGATGATTAATTGGAAATGCAAAATGTATCATGAGGGTGCAGCCACTATGCTAACATTTGCTATCTTCAGATCATCCACAAGTTGCAGGGTTTCAAAACGTTGAAATACAAAATACAGATGTCCACTAAAAGTCATACCTTAATTATTGGCTTTTCAGTCATGATGATTGTCACCCAACCAACGTAGGGTAAAAACCTGTCGAGAATGAAAATATCAATGCAAATAATTGCGTGCAAGTAAAAAAGTTGAAGGAATCAAGGGGTACACAAAAACCATAGTAAGATGAGTCTCACCCTACAGCTCGACCCATGATGTGATGTTGCTGGAGCCAAAGCTGTCCATGAGCATAGAGAAGTCTATCATCACCAAAGTTATTATCCCCTGAAAGTTACATCGAAATTTATTTAATTTTACGCTCCTGGAAGGCCAAATGCAAATATATGAATGTATCTATAAATGTTGTCTCTGGAAGTCAAATGGCCAATATATATATATATATAGAAAAAGCATGTTTAGTTCAAGTCACGGGAAGCTGAAACTAGTTGACCATATTCACTTCCTACTTCAAATGAAGAACTAAATTAACAAAAAGTGAAGAAGGATGTATTGTCAACTTGCAGATGTAAATTATTAGGTACTCAAGTTTGAAGAATCGACACCTTTAGTCAGAATATCAATTTCTCCACTGTCCTCTCTCTCATGGACCTGAGTATGGGCACACAAAAGATCACAACAACATTCGGTAATTAAATGCATACTACTATTGAATAAAGAACGGATAAAGGCTTAAGCACGTGAATATTTTTCCAGAAAGATTGTCAAACAACTATAATGACAGGTAACAAATTTCTTGATATTGTTCTGTTAAATTAATGTGATAGCAAGTGCAGATGAATGCATATCATTCAGGTAACAAGATCTAATTTACTCGTGAGTAACCAAAAAATAGTTTAGTTTTGCCAATGTCCTTTTGGTGATTCTGAATCATTTTGGCCGACCATATTTTCCACAATTAGCATAGATTTTCTGCGATATCTAGCACTTAAATGGATTAAAATCATAAATCTTAGTCGATGGCTGGTGTCTTTTCATCAATTCTTCTCTTTTCTTCTTCCCAGTATCCACCCGTACACTCTATCTGAATTGATCAAGTTTGGTGAGCATGTATATTAAAAGCAGAAACTATCAGGAAAAGGTTTGATATACATAAATTTTATTATTAATTGACCTCCAGATAGACTAATTTGTGAAAACCCCACTTTATTTAGTGTATGCTAGGTAAGGATTATTTGCTGAAAAGATTATACTTTCAAAATCTTAACAGAACTACCGAAATTTAATAGCAAATGTATGCTTATCCTATTTGAATTCCTAACCATTTCAAAGGATGTGACATGGCACTAGTGCCACAAATAATACAATTTACATCAAAATCGTATGCAATATCATGCTGATTTAATAAAAAACAACAAATGGATGACAGAGGGAGGATCTTAAGTGTAATGGCATGGCATATGACCTAGAGTTATATTGCTTCAAGGTATGCCATTCACTTGACAACAATAGGAGATTTAAAAGTAACAGGATAAAGCACATTATTAAAAAATAAATAAAAATAAAAGAGGAGAGAAGTTTCATATGGAAAGGCAATGATACGTGAAAATCCAACAATTAAGGGAAACATTTATGTAGATACTGTCGCATATTCACGTAGTGGGTAAGACAAATAAACTATGCGCTGTCCGTAACCAAATTAAGCAAACAAATGCATGTCTCAAAGCTTGATATCCAACAAAAAGATGATAAACAGAGAAAGAAAACTAACCTTAATTACACGATGAACAATTGGAATTTCCCGTCCCTAAAAAGCATATGTAACTTAGATATACTAATACTACCGAATCACTTTTAAGCAAAATTAACAAACAGAGGTACTCTATAACAAAAAAACAAATTAAACCAACCCAAATCTAGAACATGTTTAAAGAACAAAGAAAATAAAGCAGAAACAATCTTCTGAAACCCATTTAGTTAGAAAAATGTTATTTTGCAGAATGTTCAGATCACGAAGCCAGTGTGTATCTTTATAGCAGAACAGAAATTTTATTGATGATATATCTGACTATACCTGAATCAAGACCAACACACATGTTTCTTACCTTACAACATCATATATCACGAATTAGCATGAATGAACACAGAATGACAGAGACCATGGTAATGTCCACGTTCACGATTGAAACACTTACATCAACATTGAATACAACAATTTCCCCAGCTCTAATGGGATCCTTACTCATGTGGAGGAATAGAATGTCACCCTGCCACAATAAACAAAATAACATAACCAAGTAATGAACGTTTAAGAAGACAATTATGTCAGCAAACAAGTGAAATAAATTAAATTTGACATAGATAGGAATTTTGAACTGGAGCTGGTTGCCATATAAGCTAAAGAACAATAATAGAACACGCATGAGGATTCCTAAGCTAATATTATTTACTTAAAGTTTATTTATTTAGCCTTCTACTCAGCTTGTTTTTGGCATTAAACTATTTTTCCCTTAATAGTAATCAAATGCCTACCTTGTGAGGTTAACACATTCATTAACCAAGATGGATTGGGAGCTAGCAATTTGGGTTAAGCACTTTAAAGCATTTCAATACTAGTCAGGTACATAAGACTGAACTAGTTAAAATCAAAGGCTTGATTATAGTTAAAGATTCAAGGATAGATAGAATCCAAAAGAAGAGAAAAAAAAACTCCATTTAATGCAATTAAGATTAATTTAAAAGATGTATACATTACAAGTCATATAATCATGCATAGAATTTGTCAAGGACTCAAGATCCATGTAGCTGAGTCTACATGGATGGGTCTAGCATGACTTATTGTTGTGTTGAAGATCTAGTGTCGAGATTATATGACTTGCATAACCATAGATCTAATCTAGTTATCTCTAAAATTTGGACTCCTCATCTACCCCTCCCTCCCCTACCTATTTTTGGACATTGAAGTCTGACATTTCAAATCCAACACTGATATCCCCATCACCCTGTTGAACGTGTATTGAGAAATAAGTTGTCAAATCCCTAAATCTAAATCCACATTGGACATTTTTACAATAGTCTGACTTTATAGACATCCATGGTAATGTATCAATAGCTTTTGTTCTATCTACGATAAAATAAGAACAGAATTCCATTTGTTCCTTCTGTTTGCTACTTTCCGCCATCAAATTCAACACCAACTATGATATCAAAGACTTTTTTTTGGTGTGTGTTTTGAAGCTGTAACTAAGGTTGTAAAAATCGCTTGGCGTAGTTGAGCAGAGGACTACCGCCTAGCGCCTAGTCGGCGCCTGCGTTAGGCAGCGCCAAGGTGGGGTGCCGCTTAGTGCCTAGGCGGCCGCCTAGGCCGACTTTTGCCTGTAACAACAATTTGAGCATACTATTACCAGTCACCAGTATGCATTGTTGTACTCATGTAAACATTGCAAATTATATATATAACGGATTAATCAGGAAGTCCTACTAACCATCGTGCATCAAAAGATTAATATTTCTATATGGAAATAAAATTTTTCTGTCAAACAAAAAAGTCACAGTGACTAAAAGGAACTCACCCTCTTGAATCCTGGTTCCATGCTTCCTGAGAGAACGACCACAACGGGAGACTCGCTTCCGGTGACACACATCAAGCCTTTCCATATGATGAGGGCCGACGTCACAATCATACCTGGAAGAAACAACCCCAAGCGACGTCATCGGATCGAGAGGCGAACCAATTTCAATCCCACATGAAAAATATACCACACTTAACTTCCAATGTTAAAATTCGAAGAGAGAGAGAACCCTAGTGATCGGCATGATCTCGAGTAAAACAAAAGGAACTAGGAGCAGAGAGGGCGAACGAACCGAGGCTAACGATCTGGTTGAGGACCTGCCTGATCTGCAAAGATCGGATGGATTCCACGCCGTCTGCAACCCAACCCATCTCCTCTCTCTCTCTTTTCTCTCTCTCTCTCGCTCGCTGCTCCTTCGTGCTCTCTCTTCTTCAGGCCTTGCGGCGACACACCGTTAACCCAATTCGCCTCTTTCACTATTTTAACACTCCCGTAAAGTCAGTGGAATGGTCGAACCCGTAGCAGGATCAAATCGACCCTGAACCCTTTCAGGGGTGATGTATCCTAAATTTAAAGGGCTATCGGAAAATTTTATTAATGTTTTATTTGATCCGACAGGGAAATTTTCAATTTACCCCGTACAATTTGCTAGACTTAACCTCCTAGATTTACAAAATAGGATTTGGCTTATAAAGGGATTGACTGTCGACCATGAAGCTTGATGTAGTTTATGTTGGGACCGAGTGCACGTTGACATGGATGCGGGTTCATAATTTTAAAATTAATTACGTGCAGCGGAAGGTTTAGCATAAATAATTTCTAAAATTATTTAACCACACATCTAAGCATGCAACCTTATGTTGTGTAGACATAATCATATATTTAAAATTTTACAGAAACGTAAACTAATTTACTTGTTACCTCGCGTAACTCGAAGAAAGGGACGAGATCCAACCGTAAGTGTCCCTCGGAAGCTCCGCCTCTATTCGCGTCCACGCCGAGTATCTTCGGGATGACTTCTCAAAGCCACGAGTTTCGTGTTTTCGAGAACTACTAGATTCTCCGAGAACGCGACAAAAACTAAGAGAGGAGTAATCACATCGGAAAAACTCACCACCAAGGTTGGTCGGAATCACAATTCCGGCGAAAAGGAGGAAGATGACTTGCACCCAATCCCAAAGTGATGATGGCCGGAGAGGAAGATCGTCCCAACGGAAGAACTTCGTCGCCTCGGTGATTCTCCTTGTGCTCACGGCAAGAAGAAGGGGGAGAGGCTTGTGGCCGGCCAAGAGAAGAAGGGAGGAGAGGGAGAGAGCCCAAGCAAGAATACTTGGATTTTTTCGAATGAATTCCAAGCTTTGCCTTGGGTCATTTATATAATGGTCTCTCAACCGCCAAATCTCTTTTTTCTTATGGAATAAATTTTCATAAGAAATTTATCATATAAATTTTCTATGACTTATTCCATCATGCCAAGTCTTGATTTTATATCATGGTTAAAATCATATTTTAATTCATGATAAAAATCAACCAAGTCTCTTTTTTCTTATGAAATAAATTTTCATAAGAAATTTATCATATAAATTTCTTTATATAAATTTCTTTACATAAATTTCTTTATCATGGTAAATCAATCCATGATTGATTTATAAAATAAAATAAACCAATCTATGGTTCATTTTAATTTCTATGAAAAATAAATTTCTTTATATAAATTTCTTTATCATGGTAAATCAATCCATGATTGATTTTATAAAATAAAATAAACCAATCCATGGTTTATTTTAATTTCCATGAAAAATAAACCAAACCTTGGTTTATATAAAAAATTTATATCATTCATAATTTTATAAAACAAACCACACTTGATTTATTTTATAAATTGAACCAAACAATTTGGTTTCCTCCCTTTGTTGTGGCCGACCAAGCAAAGAGGGTGGGGACCCTCTTTGGCCGGCCTATCCAGGGCACGCCCAAATGAATTAAACTTATTTAATTCATCTATTAAGTCTTCAAAAGACTTAGCCATTTTACGCTTCCGATGCGTCTCTGAAAAATTCAGATTCGACTTATCGTTTGGCTCAACCAAACCTAATCTCTCTTGATTGGAAAATCTAATTTTTAACTCGTTTTAAATCCCTCGGATTACTCGTAGTGCGTGTGACTAAATAGACTTTCGATTTATGTTGGCCGTCTATAATTAACCAATTATAGAACGATCATGAGTGGCACCTAGTAGTACATCATGATCCCCAATTAATCGAAAGATCAACGGTTGACCTCAGAAACAATTCTGAAACCTTTCAATAGCTATAATGAATCGTGCCCCATTCTCTTCACCATCTTATACTCACTTGGTTCAGGGCATGGTCTATGTGTGTCAGTCCCCACTAGGCTGACTACGTCACACCTAGCCCAAGTAACGTTTTCTCGTCCTACGGATTCTAATTACTCTCATGTATCTAAGAGATTCATACTCTGAACATATCATGCTCTGGCCAGAGGCTTCGAGTAACAATCCGACGATAGACCTTGGGTATACATCTCCTCGCAAGGAGTGGTGAATCCTTTGTAGGCTGTTCAAACATCTTCGGGCACTTCGGCTTATACCCAATCATCCTGGGTCCACACCTCCTTGGAGATGCTTGCTTAAGATGTCAAAGTATAAATCTCCATGACCAAGATGACTTGAACATCGCAAGTCAAAGGAACATCGCACTTAAGCTACAGTAAGAACTTCATTGACATATCTATATATAGACTACCATATGAAGTTTTACTACCAGTCACTCCAATGAACTAGTTCCCTTAACTAGCATTCATGTTTATCTCCGGACATCCCAATGTCACCAGCCAGTGAGAATCAGATGATTAGAGAATAACCCATGATAGTCTCAACAGAATTGATAGTGTCCGTATTTATCAATTCATCGACTAGGGACAATTTCAATACTTCACAATTGCACATGTAGAGATAATCACTAGTTGTGAATTCATCACAAATTCTCTTATGCTGTGAATTGTATTGCGGACATTCAGTAAATGAGTTTAAGATCTCAATCAAATACATAAACATGTATACTCAAATAGTGAATATTCATTTATTAAAATAAATGATTACAATCATAAGGCGATTGTCTTAGGACATATCACTAACAGTTTATAAAACTAAAAGGGATAAATTGTCATTTCTGGAGAGCTAGATAGTGAATTAAAAAAGTAAATAAACTTTGAAGCAGAGTGAAATTTTTATAAAACCAGATATTCATCACCTCAAGACTAAAGAGAAAAAAAAACTTTGTGAATTCTTACATAATGACGATGATAACGATCAAACAGATTATAAATAAATCATTTAAATGGTTAACATAATGTACACATTTACACCTTTGGCAATTGCACCCACACTAGAACAGCCCCATTAACTATGTACAATAAGTTCATTGGCCAGGTTTGATACTACATAGAACTGCTGCCTCCATTTGCCTCTTCACCTTGTGGTATAACTGCAGAAGGCCACTTCGATAACACTATGTTTCCTGCAATGTCTACTTGGTACTTGGCAACATTGCCGTAGAACACGATCCCACAGGAGCCCCAAGTCTCGGCCTCCATGCTAACGCCAAAATACTCGAGGTGATCAGAGATGCTGTTGCCTCTTACGGACCTTTTGGCAGAGAGTGAAAAATCATTTAACGATATGAGCACCACAAGTTGAATCAGAATTGGGGCATTGATGGCATTCAACTTGTACCTGGAACAAGAAGGATCTTCACCGGAACTGTCACAGATCTGTTCGACCACGTAAACAAGGCTATCTAATCCTGCATTGTGGACCCATACCTGCAAATATCAAGGAGATGATGAGGGTTTTCGTTGCGGCTCGTGGAACTAAATCGTCCAGTTGCAAGAACATTCGGTGAGCTTATCATGATACACATGGCATTTGCATTATTTAATCACATACCTCTCTTGGGAAGTGATGGTATGTCTTCTGAGGAAAGTAAGAATAATATGGTGGTAAATGGGGCACCATATCATGCTCATTGGTAACTCGAATGGCATGTGGTACATGTTTGTGGAAGTACGAAGCGAATGCAGCATTGCCGATTCTTGGCTGCCCAAATGTCATGAGTTGAACATGGCGCAGTCCATAGTTGACCTATAAAAGAATTGCATGCCTTTAAAAGAAACTCATTTGCAAAACTACAAGCAAAATTGCCACATTAAACTGTCAAAAGGTAATGAGGTGATCACTAAAATTCACATAAAGGAACTAATCCTTCTTATAAACAAGCCTTCTATTCTATGACTATGCTTGGGAATAACCATTCCATAACAAGCTTGCAACAAAAACTGTATCCTAGATATACTAAAAAAGTTACCTTTATGGTGAAAGTGTATGTATTTCCTATGTACAATCACCTTTAAAATGACAGAAAGAATGCCAAATATGATGATCAAAATCCAGAAATGATAGTCAATACGGCTCAGATCATCTCAAATAACATCCAAAGAATTAATAACAGGATGCTTACACTGAGATCAAGTGCACAAAAGGAAGCCATAGCCCCACCCATTGAATGCCCTGTGACCATGATAGGAATGTCTGGATATAATTCCCTAGCCTCCAAAACAGCACTGACGATACCAGGACGCAGGGTCGTATTATGATAAGCAGAATAAAAACCATGGTGCACCTTTAATCAGACAAGTACCGATGTAACTACCCACCAACAAATATTTCAAACCCAAGAGTATGGTTACAATTTTGAAAAGTAGCGTCACTCACCATAGCATCAGGCATGTCTGGGTAATTCAAATCTAGCTGCTTCCAAAATAGATCTTGAATCCAATTACGAATACTGCCAAAACAAACCAATCCTTATATCAAAAAAGTTTTTTTTTTGGTGTTGGGGGGGTAGCATTGCTATCACCATTTCTGAAACAAGCGCCAGCAAAAGAAAATGCAATGCATCTGATTATATTCCTATTAGAGTTTAGCTGACACATTCAAACCAGAACATATTTAAAAATAAAATTCTTCCACTCCTAAGAACTACTACAGTAGACTACATGAAAAAAAAAAGATCTGCTACCTTAACAACCCTCCTTGAGCCGGCCCCACGGATATGGATGGAGGTTCATGCAAGTACACAGACAACAGGTGCATGGTGGGGCCGAAAATACAGTTCATCACCTCCTGGGGATCGACCCCTGGCCATTACGCTAGAAATGTCATGCACCCACCATTTGTGTTACGCCCTGGGGGCATTAAGTTTCAGTACAAGACCATACCTCAAGTAAAGCCTAGGATATTTAAACCTATCTAGTGATGGCTACTAGGAATTCCTCTACTAGCACTATCAAACATAGAAAAAAAAATCAATCATCAAATATGTAGGTCTTCTTTGAATTTGATTATTTTTCTAACACTAAAATTGATCTTTTTTTACATCAGTTTATTGTGATCAAGATACATCTAATTACTGTCTTACAATTATCTAGTGTGTTTTACAAATACAAATGGGTGTGCAGTGAACATGGAGAACAGAAGAAATATTCATAAGATCCTGATATATAAACACAAGGTATCGAGTTTCATGGATTTTCCGTTCTTCTCTATCAGAGAGAAAAAAAAAATCTATTTATACTTCTGGTCACACAATTGTCTGTTAATTTTTTTTCATAAAGACCATACAATGATGACAGCTACATCAGCTATGGAGAACAGAAGAAGTATTCATGAAATCCTCTAGTATTAAACAAGGAGATGATACGTTTTTGTATGTTAAACTACCCAATACATGTTTTTGATTATGCAACATGTGAAATTAAATACAATAATACCCCAATAACCATCTACAGTTCTAACACTAAACTCAGAGGTCACTTTATATTTGCTTCATCACATTAGTTGAATATAACTTGGCCTCAGTTATATAATTAGTCCAACTGCAACAATGAACGTACTACTCATCAGCAACACACCAACACAGAAACAGTCACCAATACCTGTTCTCTTGAGTTCCTCTGAAAGCAATTACAATGGCATTAAGATCATGAGCAACACCAACATATGCCTGTATGCATAACTTGTTCAATACTTGGTATTTAGGTGCATGGAATAAAATGAGAATAACTATTTTGGTTGGATATGTATAGATCTTTCTGATAATAGAACATACCTGTAGACAGTTCTTAACATCAACAATCAGCTCTATCATCTCAAAACCCTATTTGAACAAGACAGTTACTCGAGCTACCAATGAAATTTGATCATTAAAATGCCAAAAGAATATCAAGCAATCCGCTAACCACTAACCTTTGTTAAATCAGTACATCTGGAGCAAGTCCATGTAAATAATGCAGTTAGATCTGACATATAAACCTGCAGAATAGATCTACTTCTAAGGTAAAGAGGACTTGACAGATAATATTACATAAAATGGATTATAGATGTAAATATTAATGTAGTAACTAAGAAAGTTATTTTATATGGAAAATGACATCAAAAACTGAGATCCAAGTTTTAGCACCATGTACTGGATCTCAACCACATGCTAGATGAGAAAAATTCAAGCTTATTTGTATTATCATAAGCAGTCCAAATTGAATATAAAAGGGACAGCCCAAATTTACTCCCTTGTACATGGTTCACAACCAAGTGTTGATGAGGACCATATGAACTATAATGTGGTAGTGAACATAAATAGTCTTCTTTAAAAGAGTTGGAACATCAACTTACAGCAGAAGCGTACTCGACGAGTACCATCGCAAGAGTATGGTTATATACATTACTGTAGTCCTTCTGAATGATCCTAAGTTCTGTGATCAAGGAGACTCAAACTCATTAATGTAGATCAGCAGCAAGAATTGACAAACAAAGTTTAATAACCACAAAATAAAATACAACAATTTTATTACATTTTGACAAAGTAAATGCATATTGCAGCATTGTTCCAACAATAGTTTTATTTACCACTGTTTACATAGAAAAGATCTGATAGCAGTTTCAAGAAACAAAATTTTAACAGATAGATTTCATGATATGTTGTCCTTAGCCATTGCATATTCCACATTGTTTATTGCTATATCCCAAATCCCAATTATTGAGATCAGTGACCCTACAATATTTCACTCTCCAATCATAAGTTTAAGTAGTTCCTAGGTTTTACACTACCCATATCTCCAGATTTGTTATATACACTAATAAGTTCTGTGTTTTTTTAATTAAAAAAAAAACAACTTCCCCATCCCCATCATTCTAGATCCACATAGGCTAACATTGAACCAGCTGCACATACCTTGCCAGTGTTTGAATTTGTTTTGTTTTTCTTGTCACTTATCATTGTTCCCAAAAGAGTTGTTTTCTCATGTGAAGAGGAATGGAAAGACTAAAAAAAATAAAGAAAAAGGGGCAAGCTCTCTGTCTTCTTCCTTATGACCTTACTGATTTCTAAGATTACAAGGTGCCCATATGGAAAAGTCGTGTGCCTATTAGACAAGTTTAGGTATCCATAAAAACTAATTTATCAATAATGCTAATTAGAGATTTATAAATTCACTTATTGTTCTGACCACAAAAAAAAACATTTAGTGTTAAGTGGAAAAAGAAACTTGTACAACTACTAGAGGAAAATTCAACAAAGAAACGGAGAGCTCAAGCGGTGTAGAGAAATACTACTTAGTAAAGGCAAAATAAACACTACAAGCATAGTTTATTTTCCTAGAGAAGCGAAGATAAGGAAAGCTGCACCTAGCAAAGTAAATTATGAGAACCAACGACTCCAGAGCATTATGCTACACGCCACGAAGAAGTCCAGATGATCAAGCTTTAGAATTACTTTTTTCCTTGAAAGAGAAGAAAGTTTCATCTATTTCGCATATTTTCAGCCCATCCATCTAAAGAAATAGCTCCAGAACAAGCCGAAAGCGATTCCCTTTTTCAAATACAAGAACGACTCAACGACAGATGACCCAAACAAAAAAAAGCAGGAGTATAAACAGTTAGTTCCATCAGCAAGATTATTTTTTTTTCCACTCCATTTTTCCTCGGACGCTTCAGCAAAAAAGACAAAATCTTGCAAAAGGTTATAACTCGATGCATTCAAAAACATAAAAAGAACAAATGCAAACAAAAAACAAAGTGAAATACAAAAACTAAAAAGCCAAGATTTCATCCGAAACCACTAACTTTACCAAAACCTTCGAGCAGCGATTAACTGCGTATGGAAATTCAACAATCACTTCAATCGAAACATCCATTACGAAATAGAAAAGCGGCGATTACCTCTCCCTTGACCAACCGACAGAAGGCAGATCAATATCAACATCCCCAGCCATCGCGGACGATCCATGCCCTAATAACAAAGATCATTAACTTACGCGCTGAGTGTAATCAAGGCAACCGCACTACTTCCGCTTGTTCTAGCTCGAATCCTTACCTTCCGGAGGGAGATCGAGATCGCTGTCCGCTGCATTCGACGACAAATATTCCGCCGACACCAAGATATACAAGGGAGAGGAACGGTGAATTGATTGACAGAGAAGGGTTAATAACTGCAGGAGACATTGCATTCTTTCTGGCCACAGAGTCAGCAGACTTGAAATTCCTAAAATACCTATTGCGCTTTTTCATTTTTTCTAACGAATATTCATTTAATGCTCGAAATTTACTCCTTTTTTTTTCCAAACACCCCTAACTCGAGTTCGAAAATCTATCATTGCTCACTTAGATGATTTCTCACTCACCGAATTCGATTTTTTTTTTAATAAAGCGCACAATAGACTGACGGAAGAAATCGTCATAGACTGTTATGTGGTCGAACTATCAGGTATCGATATCATCAGTAGTGAAGTCATCACGTATCTTCGTCCCGTGATTTATCCTTGTTGACCGATGGAGACTTTCGTTAAAGTCTGTGGAACAGGATCAGTCAGCTAAGTAAATTAGTCGGGCGCAAACTTAGCTTATAAATAAAAAAAAAATCTGTCATTTTACTCTTCAACCGCTGATAAGTTATCAATTTCTTAATGACGGTGTTACCTTACGGTTCACGACTCTAATAATTGGGTGACAAAATAAATATTCCAAAAGCTATTTTGAATAAGGGGGTCAAATGAAACTTCCCTTTAATTTACACACACAAAATTTGACGTAATTGAATATCTTTACCTTTTTTGGTGTCACGTCGTCGAATATAGTCCAAAAAAAATATTTTTTTTTAAATAAATAAATCGAACCGCATCCGTCTCTTGAACGAAAAGAGTTGACATTAACTTGTTACCGCGTAAATCTTCTTTGACACGTCATTCCTTAACCATATCTTTCTTGTACGCGTCACCAGTAAATGGCGTACTGTTGTTCACTTCTTATTTTAGGACCTGTAGTTTGAGAAAAAAACTTCAATGACTTAAAAAAACAAATATTTCATTTTGCTATCTAAAATCATCTAATTTTTTTTGAATCAAATTTCTAATTGACTTGCAGTAAAACTAAAATAATAAAATGAAGGCACTAAATTGCTAAAATTGAGTGGTGCCCACTTATTGTTCTCATTTTGACGATTTAAATGATGATCATATAGGTCATCATTAAAGTTTAAACAGAATATTCTCCTCTCACTAATTATTCTCCTCCCACTAATAGCAGTAAGCAAAATGGACATCTCTCTATCTAACCAAAGGAATTAAAAATTTAGATTGGATTGATTCGAAATTTTAATTATTCTTAAAAAAATCTTAACTATCTCGATTTATTCAATTAGATTTCAATTTTAAAAATTTAAATTTATCAGAATATTATGAGCCATCAACTATTATAACTATTATAGCAGAATCGGACAACAAATGTGCAATTCCACTAATGAATCGAATTGATAAACTATTCAACATTAATTGATTAATGATTTCATCAATTGATTAATAAAAAAATATTTTATATCTATTTGGCGTTCAATTTTAAAGTAAAATTCAATCAATTTTGTTTATCTAAAAAGAATTTGATTAGGTTAGAATTTTAACTTCAATTTTCATCCAGGATAATAATTTTTAAATTTAATGGAGAATTCGATATATATATATATATATATAGTTTTGCTCACTTGCGGATACTCTACGAACCTATCCTTGTGGTAGGTCGCGAAGATTTTCTTTTTTTTTTTTTGAGAAAAAGTTATAAGGGGCGTTTGATTTGTATTTTCCAGTCTGTTTTTCATTTTCATTTTATGTAGAAAATGTGGTTTTCTGAAAAATATGTTTGGTTTGCATTTTTCAGCTTTGTTTTCCAGAAAAAATATAGCGTTTTCTGAAAAACTGGAGAATGAAAAAAAGTCATTTTCCAGAAAACTAGAAAATGCGGTTTTCTGGAAAATGAAAATAGAAAATGGAACAAACCAAACGCCCCCTTAATTTTCCTCGCTGACTCACCTTCTTATTATTGTTTTCTCCATATTGCCGCTCGAATGCTCCCTTTTCACCCTTTCACACCGAGACCTCCTCTCCAAAACCCTAGCCCTCACTCTCCCTTCCTCAACAATAAGGGGCGTGACCCATCTTTCTCCCCCTCTTCCTCCAAGATCTCGGCTCTGCCTCACCCCTTCTCCCTCGTCACCAAGATCGCGGCTTCCCTTTCCCTCTCCCCGAAGGATCTCAGCCCTCCCTTGCCAAGCTTCTTCGTTGTGACGAAGCCAACCGACATCAACCCTCGCCGCGCCAAACTACGGTTTCCCTGAATCTCTCTGCGATGAAGTTTGCCGAAGCTAGGGTTTCCAGTGCCAAACTCCCTAGCCTACAAGAAGTGAAATTCTACCCTCGCTCTTCCTCCCTCGAGCCTCCCTCTACTCACCACGACATTGCTATGATTTCGCTGCTGCGCCCTCCCTCCCTCACACAACTGCGAAGCTTCAAAGCCGGTAAAAGATCATTTGTGTACATGTATTTTTCTGTGAAAATTCTAATACATTAATCTGATCTCCCTCCCTCACCTTGCTTTTTTGCTGATCTCCCTCCCACTACATCTGTGTTTTGGGTTTAGGGTTTTGTATATGTTGTTTTGTCTTTCTACCTGTAAAAGTTTATTTTATAATTTAAACACTTCTATGCTTTTCTATAATTTTTAGAATGAAATTTGCATTCTGTTTTGTGGATAAATGTGAATGTAAGATGCTTGTTTGACCTATCGAGTAATTTTAGCTTACTTTTTAATTACTTTTTGTTCAAATACTATGGTTCAATTCTGTGGGATAACATCTATTGTGTTGTTTTTCTATCATCACTAAAAAATGAGCTTTCCCGTGGGATAACATCTTTTTCTTTTCTGCTAGGTTACAGATAAATCTGAGTTATGAGGTTGTGTTACATATTAGATGGTATGCTTCTTGTTCTCATAAATATATTTTAGGTCTTAGATGGTGAATGTGAGGTGTTTTGAATCATCAAGTAATTTTAGCTCATTTTTTATTACTTTTGGTCAAACCTACTTGATATCCCTCTATAACTTTGTATCACAAACTAAGATCAAATTTGAGCTTCCGTTATTCCCTAAAACATATATCAGGTATTAGATGGCCAATATGATATTTTGAGGGGGCGCTTGGTATATATTCGACAATGGGAATGGTAATGGGGTTTGATTGAGGGGTTTATGGGTTTGGTGATAACCTAGTGGGGGCTAGGTTATAAAATCATGGGTATCATATCCATATTTTGATTCCGATCTCGTATACCAAGCATCATCAATGGGAGCGAAATAGATTTCATTCCCATTCCTGATTTCTAAATCTGCTTACCAAGCACCTCCTGAGTTAAAACACTTTGTTAAACCAAAACAAGGTGTTGTTGTGGCCAATATGATGTTGTTGTGGTAACTTTGCATCATAACGTCATTTGTTTTTGGTTTTTTTTTTACAGGAAATTTGCAACACAATATTTTCTTTTATCAAAGAATGGTAAGTCTTTTCATTTTATATTTTATTATTTCGTCTTATAAAATTTTAAATGTTTTTAATGTAGAGAAAAACATATGTTATATTTGTTGGACATAATTCGAGTATTTATGAAACATGGATGGAAGTATCAAGTCAAGTTATTGGATTTAAAAGCGTCGTATATTAATCTTACAAAAGTAGAGAGGATGCACAAAGAGAGCTTCAAGCCCACTTAGATAAAAAATTTGCACCAACTTCCATGTGTAGGATCGGTGCCGCCGATAGAGGGGGGGGGTGAATATCGACAGTTAAAATTCTCGCGGAAACTTTCGAACCATATTCAGAGCGTTAGTGCAGCGGAAAATAAATACAGAAAAATAAAAGTAAGATAGACACGCGGGATTTATTTACTTGGTTCCCGACCCCCCTGGGTCAGTAAGTCCAAGACCTATGTACTCGGCGTGAGTCCACTATTGGTCTCCTTTCCGGAATTTCCAGAGGCAGAGAAAACACGTCTTACAGTTGTTAATTACAAGCAAGAATATTGAAAATTAAGTGCGGAATTAAATAAAATCAAACCGAACAAAACAAAGTATGAAACTCGGCCGATCTGGACCTCCGAAGTGCCGCACACTTCCTCCTGGAGCCTCTCGGTCGTAGAGCCTCGTCTTTAGCGTGTTGTCGTCGGTCAGAATGATCAGAATAGCACTTGGTAGTTGTGTTTGAAGCAGAGGGGTCGAAGCCCCTTATATAGGCTTTATACGGGCGCCTGATACGCTGGGGGCGCCCCTATAAACTCGGTCAAACCTTATCCCCGCGCCGACCTCGCCGCGGCTGATAAAACTTCTGACCAGGGCGCCTGGGACCTCCCGGGCGCCTGAGTGAAGGCTTATCTTGTGTTTCGACCTCGAACCAGCAAAACAACTTTCAACTTGGGCGCCCGTATCATCGCGGGCGCCTTAATGGAAGCATATTATGTTTCTTCATGAAACTGCATTGTTTACTCTTTGGCTTGGTGCCCCCATCATCCTGGGCGCCTGGCTTCAAGGCATTCAACCCAACACTGGGTTTTACACACTGATCTGGGCGCCCCCATCAGTGGGGGCGCCTGGGTTGGCTGCATTCCAGCCTTTCGTTTGCTTTGTCTCCGGTTCTTGATACCTGCAAGATACACAAACACAAAGCACATATACATACAATATTAGTCTTAAGGACTTGGTTCGGACTTCGGATTTTCATGAAACCCTAGGTTGAACTGACACAAGTTCTCACCCCCGAGAACGCGCCTTTCACCTACTCCTTCTCAGGAGACGGTTGTCACCCAGTCCTTCAGGTGGACTTGTGCTTAGCCTCCGATACTCCCGGACCTCGAGACGTCTGAACCCCGACCCGTCTCTACTTCTGTCCTTAGTCATCGCTCAGCTAAGTTGCTCAGTCCCTCGGACCAAGACTTCGTGCCCAAACCCTAAGTCCAGGACTTCGGTGCCCAACCCTCGGCAAGGTCTTCTTGCCTAGTCCTCGACCAGGACTTCGGTGCCCAACCCTCAGCCAGGTCTTCTTGCCCAGTCCTCGACCAGGACTTCGTGTCTAACCCTTTGCCAGGACTTAGTGCCCAATCCTCGATCAGGACTTAGTGCCCAATTCCCCGAACTAGGACTTAGTGCCCAGCTTCACTCACCAGGTCTTAGTGCCTAGGTTAACTAGGATTTTTCTTCACTTTGGTTACTTCTCTCCTAACTCCCCTTTGTCTGTTCACTGTATCACTGACTTAAGTAAATTGTCAAACATTAAAACACTTAGAAGGGAACATCATTGATGCAACTTGCACCAACAATCTCCCCTTTTTTGATGTTTGACAATAACTTAAGTTAGATTGGTTTAAAGGGCTAAACTTTAACTCTTGGGATCAAATGAAAAAACTGATCTAAGTTTTGAAAATCCATTTTCGATCCTCTAGGGAAAAATAGGAAAAAAAGTTCTAACTTTCGCTCCCTTTGTTGAAAAACATTTTGATTAATTGATCCTTTGGTAAGAGAGAAAAAAAAATATTTCTAACTTAAGGCGCATCTCTCCCCCTTTGTCACGCATCAAAAAGAAACAAAAAATTACTTGCACCAACAATAAATACACTTTGTTCTTTTGAAAATACTTAGTATAGAATTTTTGAAGGCATAGTAGTACTAAGTACTTAAATTTCCAGAATAGATCCATTTTGAAAAAGTATTGTGCACTTCTGAAAACTATTTTGTATTGTAAGAAAAATGTTTGATTTGAGAAAATTTTCTTTAAAAAATTTAGAAAAGAGATTTCAAGAATGCAAGTGCTTTTGAGATATATTGAGTTTTTGAAAACTGCAAGTTTTTTTTTTTTGAGAAAAGTCAGTACTTTTGGAAAATGCATAACTTTTGAAAGAATGTTATGAGCTTTGAAAAATGATATTTTGAAAAATACAAGTACTTTTGAAAAATATAAGTACCTTTTTGAAAAGTATTAGGCTTGGTCTATCTTCCAGTCTGACACAATCCTAGGAAACCTTGTTGACTACAAGGACATTTTCCTAAGTGTCCTGGAAAATTTTCCAAACTCAAGAAAATACTCTTTCTGAACAGAAAAAAATGATAGTACTTTGACAGTATATGTTGAAAGACTGACTATTTATGTTTTCAACAAGATTTTGAAAATGTAGTGCACGAAAACATATTCTTTAAAATGTTTAATAATTCTTTTTAGTTTAACCTCCCCCTAAACTTGACCCAGTCCTAGGAAGCTTGTTGACCACAAGTACTCTTCTTCTGAATCTTTAGGGTTTGGTTTAGACCAAATGAACTATTTCATAATTGAAAAATACTTGTTAGAGAATTTTCTTTTGATTTAGACTCCCCCTAAATTCGACACTTCCTTGGATCCCTTGTAAATCATTAAGTGGACCTTCCTCCGTGTCTTTAGGGTTTATCAAAATCAAATGAATGATAATTTTTAAGGTATAAGCCTTTTTTGAAAACATATGTGATAGAAATTGAGGTGCAGTTTTCAAAAATTCTTTTCAAATAATAGAAAATTTTTTAAAAAGTGAAAACACTCCCCCTGTAGCCGACATCGTTTGACTCTTATTTAAGTGACTTAAGGAACTTTAGTGTTATCCTAAGAGGCTTGTGTCTAATTGCGTGAGTCAAACAATTTTTGAAAATGATATAATTTTTGAAAATATATCATATATATTCAATCAGACAAGCATGAATTCCATACAAACATTATTATGTTGAAGCTCTATTTTGAAAATATATTTTTAGAAAAATATTCTAACAATTTTGAAAACAGTTTTGAAACATACTCATCAATTTCTTAGTCCTTAACATCTCACCCATTCTAGGTGTCTTAATACAGCAAGCATGGTTACCTTATGGGTGTATTGTGAGATGCTTGAATCATTTTCCTTAATTTATTATTAAATCTAAGATTTGATTGAAACTTGTGTTAAATTCGAATCTATCAATAGTAAAGTGAATTTGATTTTCAGTATTTGGCTTCCAGGTCTTGGCGAGACACTAGGTCTTCTTTGGCCGTAGCCTTATTGGATCATTAACTCTTTCCTTGACAAAGCCTTTTATAGAAAATTCATCTTCAAGTTACTTCTTGAAAGATTTTGGTTTAACTAATTTGGGTCTTGGATCGGTAGCTTCGACTAGTTCCGCCAAGATGGCTTCCCTAACGTACTATCATCTCACCTTCACCCAATACTAGATTGTTCAAGTTTCAAGTGATCTTTTTCCTATAACCATTCTAAATTATGCATAAAATTAAACGTGGATGACATGACATATATTTTAAGAAAATTGCATATGCATGGCATGACAGTTATGCATGAGTCAAGCAATTCAAATCATTTAATTAAGTTTCTAAAGATGTATCAAATTCCCGATTTGATACATGTCGTGTGAACCCACGAATATGTCAACCCACTTTGACATATTTAATTTTATTAAATTTATTGTTGCAGTTTCGGTAGGATTTTATTTAATTTGAGTTTAAGTTATTTTAGAGTTAAATTAAAACGGATTACTTAATTTAATTTAATTAATGATTAATTAAGAATTAATTTGAATTTGAGTTAAGATTTAATTAATTTGAATTAATTCACGTTTTAATTAATTAAGATTGAATTAATTTGAATTAATTTAAGTTTGAATTAATTAAGATTGAATTAAATTAATTTTGAGTTTGAATTAATTACAATTTAATTAATTTGAAGTTAATTCAATTTGAATTTAATTTAATTAAGATTTAATTTCAATTTAATTTAATTTGAATTTAATTTGAATTAAGATTTAATTAGATTTAAAATTAATTTAATTTAATTTAATTTAATTTAATTAAGATTTTAATATGAATTTAATTTAATTTGAATTTAATTTTATTGGAATTTAATTTAATTTGAATTTAATTTAATTTGAATTAAGATTTAATTTAATTTAATTTGATTTGAATTAAGATTTAATTTAATTTGAATTAAGATTTAATTTAATTTGAATTAAGATTTAATTTAATTTAATTTAATTTGATTTGAATTAAGATTTAATTTAATTTAATATAATTTGAATTGAATTATGATTTAATTTAATTTAATTTAATTTGAATTAAGATTTAATTTAATTTAATTTAATTTGAATTAAGATTTAATTTAATTTGATTTGAATTAAGATTTAATTTAATTTAATTTAATTTGAATTAAGTTTTAATTTAATTTAATTTAATTTGAATTAAGATTTAATTTAATTTAATTTACTTTGATTTGAATTAAGATTTAATTTAATTTAAGATTTGGATAATTAAGGTTTAAATGATTGATTAGTAGTTGTGGGTTTAAGTTCAGAATTTTTATTATTTCGAAAATTTTTGATTCTTCTGTATCTATATTTTCAAGTTTTTCTAATAATTCGGATTTGTTTGAACCTTTGTGAACTTTATTTATTATGACATTCATCTTAGATAGTTCTATATCCTCCTCATTCTCAAAATTATATCTTTCAGTATCCTCAAAGTAGGAGGAGTAATTTGGGTCACTAGTTAAAGTTTTGTAAAAATTTTCAAGATTATCTATAATTAAGTTGTTATCTAGAAGAATTTCATCTTCAGAATTATCCTCAAGAATATTTTTAACAAAATCATTTTTATCCTCAGAAATAATATTTTCAGAATTAACTTCTGGATTATCCTTAGGATTTTCAAATTCAATTTCAGAGTTATACATCGGATTTTCATATTTGACTTTATAATTATCTAAAGGATTTTTAAATTTAGAATTATCTTTAAGATTTTTGAATTCAATTTTATCCTTAAGATTTTCAAATTTGAATTCGGGATTAATTTTAGATTTAAATTTAGAATTAATTGTATCATTATCCGTAGAATTATCAGAGTTTATTTCAGATTTAAGTTCAGAATTAATTTTAGCAATTATTGAATTGGTATTAATGATTAAACAATTTATTTCTAATATTTTAGCCATATTCACATTTTGTAACTTGTCATTCAAAATATCTACTTGACTATGCAGTAATTCTAACTTATCAGGGAAATTATCTAAATTATTAAAAGGCATTGCAGAAATTTATAAAATTTTTGGAATATAAATCTTACGTACTTTCGCCGGACACTTATTTTTGTAGTGTCTGTACTTCTCGCATTTGAAGCATCGTACATGATCCTTGTTTTTCCGGACTCCTGGCGCTGGTGCCCCCTTTACCGCCAGTGGTGTAGATCGAGTCTTACGAGTAGAGCACTGATTTTTATAGTGCCCTCTCTCCCTGCACGTGAAACAAATAATATGGAACTTAAAAATGGACATTAAAAAAAAATTGTACCTGATTCACCCCTGGGTTCCCCCTCAACTCCTGGTATCATTGCTCCGTTGGCGGTTAGTCCAGTGAAGAGCGGCTTGGCTCTGATACCAATTGTAGGATCGGTGCAGTCGATAGAGTGGGGGGGGGGGGGGTGAACATCGACCGTTAAAATTCTCGCGGAAACTTTCGAACTATATTCAGAGCGTTAGTGTAGCGGAAAATAAATACAGAAAAATAAAAGCAAGACAGACATGCGGGATTTATTTACTTGGTTCCCGACCCCCCGGGTCAGTACGTCCAAGGCCTATATACTCGGCGTGAGTCCACTATTGGTCTCCTTTCCGGAATTTATGGAGGCGGAGAAAACTCGTCTTACAGTTGTTAATTACAAGCAAGAATATTGAAAATTAAGTGCGGAATTAAATAAAATCAAACCGAACAAAACAAAGTCTGAAGCCCGGCCGATCTGGACCTTCGAAGTGCCGCGCACTTCCTCCTGGAGCCTCTCGGTCGTAGAGCCTCGTCTTTAGCATGTTGTCGTCGGTCAGAATGATCAGAATAGCACTTGGTAGTTGTGTTTGAAGCAGAGGGGTCGAAACCCCTTATATAGGCTTTATACGGGCGCCTGATACGCTGGGGGCGCCCCTATAAACTCGGTCAAACCTTATCCCCGCGCCGACCTCGCTGCGGCTGATAAAACTTCTGACTAGGGCGCCTGGGACCTCCCGGGCGCTTGAGTGAAGGCTTATCTTGTGTTTCGACCTCGAACCAGCAAAACAGCTTTCAACTTGGGCGCCCGTATCATCGCGAGCGCCTTAATGGAAGCCTATTCTGCTTCTTCATGAAACTTCATTGTTTACTCTTTGGCTTGGGCGCCCCCATCATCCTGGGCGCTTGGCTTCAAGGCATTCAACCCAACACTGGGTTTTACACACTGATCTGGGCACCCCCATCAGTGGGGGCGCCTGGGTTAGCTGCATTCCAGCCTTTCGCCTGCTTTGTCTCCGGTTCTTGATACCTGCAAGATACACAAACACAAAGCACATATACATACAATATTAGTCTTAAGGACTTGGTTCAGACTTCGGATTTCCATGAAACCCTAGGTCGAACCGACGCAAGTTCTCACCCCCGAGAACGCGCCTTTCACCTACTCCTTCTCAGGAGATGGTTGCCACCCAGTCCTTCGGGTGGACTTTTGCTAAGCCTCCTATACTCCCAGACCTCGAGACGTTCGAACCCCGACCCGTCTCTACTTCTGTCCTTAGTCATCGCTCAGCTAAGTTGCTTAGTCCCTCGGACCAAGACTTCGTGCCCAAACCCTAAGTCCAGGACTTCGGTGCCCAACCCTCGACCAGGTCTTCTTGCCCAGTCCTCAACCAGGACTTCGATGCCCAACCCTCGGCCAGGTCTTCTTGCCCAGTCCTCGACCAGGACTTTGTGCCCAGCTCTTTGCCAGGACTTAGTGCCCAATCCTCGATCAGGACTTAGTGCCCAATTCCCTGAACTAGGACTTAGTGCCCAGCTTCACTCACCAGGTCTTAGTGCCTAGGTTAACTAGGACTTTTCTTCACTTTGGTTACTTCTCTCCTAACTCCCCTTTGTCTGTTCACTGTATCACTAACTTAAGTAAATTGTCAAACATTAAAACACTTAGAGGGGAACATCATTTATGCAACTTGCACCAACACCATGTCATCATGTGCAACTTCAACTTCGAGATCAAATTCAAATCCCGACAAAAAACTTTCGAAGTCTGAAAAAAGAATTAAGATGAGAAGGAAAAGAGAAAACTTGAAGCTTGAGCTCTTGAACACTTGAGCAACGATTTCACAATAAAAGCTAATCTTTTGCTAGTCTCAAGCTCCTCTTTAAATAAAAGAGAGAGCTGTTAACAAAACAGCTTAGCCTTGACACCAGTCGACTACCCCCAGGGTCAGTCGACTGGTGTCCAGCCAACGGCTAGTCTAACGGCTGGATTTCGAACAGACCAGTCGATTGGTCCCCAGACTAGTCGACTACTACATGTTATTCGGCCTTACAGAAAGATTAATCGACTAGTTCCCTTACTAGTCGACTGCTACAGTTCACTCTTAGTAGTGTCAGTCGACTGTTTCCCTTGTCAGTCGCCTACCCTACTTACAAGTTCACTCTTTCCTCACCAGAGTTCATCCTTCGTGTATGTCTTGGAGTCCACTTCCTCGGCTTGCCCCTTGAAGTTCTCTTCCTTTGGTTCTCGTCCCTCGGATGCGCACACAAGCCCGCAGCTTATCTCCATGTCATCTTTCGCGTATGCCTTTGAAGTCTACTTCCTCGGCTCACTGACGGGCCCAAACTATGTGTCACGAATGTGGGCCTCAAATTTAGAATTTATAAATGAAATGCAGGAAACCCTTTTTACAATCAAAAGTATGAAAATGTAATATAGGGGCCACAGGTCGTATTTTTCTCGGGGCTAGTTGACGTTGTTCGATTCGCGCTCGTATTTAGGTGTCGTTTGTGAATTTGGGTTTCGAATGTAAATCTGGGTTTGGATTGCAATTGAGAATGAAATCACAATGAAAAGGATAAAAACTTAACCATGAACTTAACCCAAGTAATTTAACCAGTGAACTCAAACAAATGGAAGCTCAATTGCACTCAGCTTAATTTAGAAGACAAATCTGATATAAAATCAATCAATTCCAATTGATACTGATGCAAGCAAATATTAGCTTCAGGAATTTCCAATCAAAACAGCCCAAACGAATTAGGTTCTCTTGATACAAAATCAGAACATCAAACTGAGAACAGAACAAGAGATGTGCAGGAACTGAAACTGCAGAATTGGGGTTTGATATGCCAAAACCGAGCTAATACTAAGTACCAAAAGTGTAGCTACCAATTAGGAATGGCACTGGGTAACTCAGCTTTGATAACAAGGTTAGCAGCAAGGGATTAGCAGGATCGAGTGAAGACAATCAGATCCAAGCTGCTCAATTCAAACACAAACCGAAAACACAAGTGGGTGTGCAGAAATTGAGGAATGCAGTGATAACATGGATGCAGAAATTCAGAGACTGCAGGGACTGATCAAGTCAAGAGTTTTCTTGATACAAAACTGATTTGCAGCAGTTCAAGTTGGCACGCAGCAGTTGACCATTTCAGAAATAAAATGCTGAAGATTTCAGAAATGAAAGGTGGATGGCAGAAATGGAATTGATCAGCAGATTTGGCACAGCTAGGTTGCAGAATGGGATGAACAGATTTCGAATTTCAGAAATGTTTTGGATGCACAAGCAACAAATGCAGCTGAGTTCACATACACAAACCAATGCTTGGAAAGAATTTCAGCTAACATGACACAACCACAACTTCATAAACTGCAGTAAACTGCAGTAACATTGAAAAATTTCAGAAACTGCAAAGTTGCAGCAATCAACTGCAGAATTTTCAGAAGTTTAGTGGGGAAATTCGGCTGCAGTTGGATGCAAAGATAATCTAGCTACTGCTGTGGGACAAGTGGATGTGAAGTAAACAATGAAGGTTCAACTTCAGAAGCAAATAACTTTGCAGAAAAGGGATTTGATACGCAAGATAAGGACTGGTACACAGCTGAAACATTAATGCAGGAAACTGAACAAAATTTCAGAAGTAAGGCTCAATTCAGAAATGATTCACATGCTAAGTAAATTCAAACCTTTTGCCTTAGCATACTACACATGATATCCAATTTTCAGGGATGAAATACATAAACAAACTGAACTTGAAATAACTGCAGAAACCAAATTGATACACAGCTACAGCTGAATTGAAACGCAAGCTGAAAACAGAGATAAAACTGATACGGAAGGATTAAGCAACAACTAAACTATAATTAAAAGCAATTATCCACTACAAACATTCCCTAGATATTAAACTAGTAGAAACCAAACCTAAATTAAGCAAAACAATTGCATTAAACAAAGTAACGAATCTGAAACCAATACAGAAACAGAACAGAACATGCAGAAATGGGAATTCACAGCTAATAAACGAAATTAACCAAGGAAATCTAAACTCAATCTCTCCCTAAGCTCAAGTACTTCTTGGTCGTCAATCAAGAGCTGGCTTCGAACCCCTAGGCACAGCAAATCATTGGAAAACAACTTCAATCGATCACTCTGCTCAAAACGCACGCAGCTGGAATTTCAATCCAATTTCCTTGGCCTCAGTTGATGGTGGTTGCTATGATGATTCGTGGACCATCTGAGTTCACCTGAGAACCCCTACAGCCGGCTCAGATGGTCGGAAATGGCTTGCGGAAGAAGTACAAGTGATTAGATTGCTGAGCTGCCGAAACCCTCAAACAGCCCTCTTCCGGTGCAAATTTGAGCTGAATTCTCCACCAAAGCTAGCTCCAATGATCCAGAAGATGATCCAAGGTCGAGATTGAGTGGTCGCGCCCCTTGAATTGAAGAAAACTGCTAGAAAACGAAGAAGATGAAGAAAACCTACTGTAGCGGCTGAGACGCGACGAGGAGAAGGGCTGAAAAAATCTGATTAAATACATTAGCCATGGACGACCCAGATTGATTGGAGGAGATCCAACGGCAGATCTTGCTCTGATTGGAGCCAAACTTTTATGATGATAATCTGGGGTCAGGATCTGCCTCGTGGTAGCTCGGATCCTCCAGATATGCAACGGATGGTCCAGATTAACTCTATCTGTGAATGGACGCTCTAGAGCCCTCCTTGCTTGATCCAACGGTTGATTTAGCTCTGATTGGGATGAAACCTTCAGATCTTGATCATAGAGCTTGATCAACCCTATCCCTAGCTCGGATTGCTTCAGATCGTCCCGGATGGCTCAGATCTAGCCGCTTTTGAATCGGATGGCCCGGATTAATCGTAGGCTTGATAATCCGATCCGGTTCACATCCGACTCAAGTCTGATCCAATATGCCCTAGGTCCAGGATCCTTTCTTGCCTACAAAAATATATCAGAAATTTAGTGGCCAAATAATCCAAAAATTGTGTAATTTTGCAATTAAGTCCAAAATAAGATAAAGTTCCAAAACCTAGGGTAAAATCATAATTAAGCAATAAAAACATGGGTCAAACATGGATTTTAGCAATTAAAATAATCAATAAAATGGTGCTTATCAACTCCCCCACACTTAACCTTGAGCGTCTCGCGAAACTACTAAATAAGTATCCCTTAGGTTTTCTAAAGCATAATTAGAAGCAATTGAAAAGAAATTACCTAGGGTCGTCAATTCTCATAAATCTAAGCTCTATGGATTACTATCTTGTCCTTAAATCAACAACTTAGCCTTTTCATCCATCAGGGATCATTGAGATGAATTTAAATCTCTAGCCTTTCAAGGAAAGTTTTGGTGGCTCTCTCTTAAGTTCTAATTTGGTGATGGAAGTGGAGCTCACTCTTACACACATGCTTCTTGCACTACCATAGGCTTGCTTATTGTCTAACCTCCACCATTAATCATGATTAGGATCAACAACTATAAAAACAAATCAAAGACATAGAAATGATAAGTAATGGAATAAAAATCAAGAAAATGGAAAAATTGATGGAGTGGAAGACTTGGTTGCTCAAAAATGTTTCCAATGTGCTTTGCCCCATCTTGACAGTCCTCTAATGATATCAAAAGTGTGGTGAAGTCAAATTCGAATAAGACCTTTGATTTGGATGAAGAAAACCCTTTTTGATCTCAATGTGCCAAGTTTGCCAATTTTTGTGCCAACCTTGCTTCTTTCACTCTTTTCTCAGATTTTTTTTTTCTCTTTCTTTCTTTCTCTCTAGTGAATTCAGAATGTAATGGAGCAAAGAATTTGATTTGGATGTGAGAAACTTCACTTGATTTCATGGTGCCAAAGTTCACTTGTTGTGTGCCACTTTATTTCTCTCTTTTTCTTTTCTTTTCTCAAACTGTTTTTTTTTCTTTTTGTCAGCTGCTGAAATTGCTGCTTTCTTTCTTTCTTGTAAGGTGAGCTTCAAGTGGACTGATCAGCACTGTTTTGGCACAAGAAGTGGCAGCTCCAAGTACTCATTGCAAATTTTCTTCTTCTTTGTTCTTAGCTGATTGTTTGCTTCCTCACTGTTTTATTCATTCCTGATCTGCACGGTTTCAATCCAATTCAGATTAGTTGCAAATCAGCTTCCTTTTCTGATCAGTGAGCTGCAATTCAGCTTTACAAACACAATTTCTGATCAATCAGTTTGATTTCCAGCCAAATCACTGCACTTTCTATTTTTTTTTCTGCTGAAATTCCAGCTCAAGATCTCCATTTCTCTGCTCTCCACCAGCTTCAACTCAGTCTATGACAAAGTGTTCTGATTTTTACAGCAAAGGACTTCTAGAGAATCTGCTTTACAGCTTGTATGGAAACACTTTGATATGGTAAACAAATTACTGCACTTGAATTTCTGCACAGATTTGCTGCCTTGCGTTTCAGATTTTTTTTTTCAGCTTGTTTTTCGGATCTGTCCAGTTCACAAATCATTTAGCAAGATGTGTTTGATTTCTACAGCAAAGAGCAGCTGCTAGTCCACAGCATTCCGACCAAAAACAGCTATCTAAAGAATCTATTCCTTCAATGGAACAACCTTGTAGCAAGATGTGTTTTCAGATTTTTTTTTTCTGTTTTTTTTCTTCTTTTCAGCTGAATTCACAATGGCACAATCTTGCTTAGATCTTCAACTTTTTGCTTGACTTCTTCCGGAATATGGCTTCAATTGAATGGTTGCGTGCCACTTAGACTTTGGCACACAAATTCTTCTTCATCCACCCAATTTAGCTTGGCACATGTAATTGCTTGGATCTTCAAATTATATTCAAGAATCTATATGCCTCAATTGCTTCCATCCTTTTGCTCATTTTTGACACCAAACTCAACTTGGCACATAAAAATGCAGAATTTTTTTTTTCGACATAAATTGCTTCTTTGATACCAAATCTTTCCAAAACACTAGTCACTCCCCCACACTTAAATCTTTGTCCGTCTCGGGCAAAATAGCATTAGAAACAAATCAAACAACAAGTCCAAAGAAAAGTGAGGGTAAGAGTAAGAAATAAGTAGAGAAAAATGGAATGAACATGATTTTTGTCAATATTGATATGGAAAGGAAAACAAATGGATTAGCCTCTATAGATGTGATCCAATCATTGAAATATGATTTTGAAAGAACCTAAGCAAGTTCTAGAGCACAATGACATATGTGTATCACAAAAGTAAGGCTAATTCTCACTAGGTAAAAATAATTCATCTCAAGACCTCAATTAAGAATCTAAAACCAAGTCGTACTCAAGCATCCAAGAATTCATCCATGAACTCAAACCCTAAGTTTTGACAATCAAATTTAATTTATTTTCAAAAGACTCTAAAATGCTATGGAATAACCTAGAGGGATACTTTTATTTCTACTCATGCAAAAGTGCTAAAAGAAAAGACATGGTATTTACAATGACTCAGATCAAAGGAAAATTCTAATTCTAGGAAGCATGAAAATGAAAAATGAAATAAAAGTAAATACAAGAAAAATCAAACTCCCCTTTATTCTGGTGGGCGGAGTCTATCCAGAAGTAGCCTCCATCTAGGTAGTGGAGGGGTATGAGTGGCTGGGAGTAATAGGACTCCCCCACACTTGAACTTCGCAAAAAATTTCTCTGGTGGCCTAAGGCGATTCAGGTTCAAGAGCCATTCAAGGGATGGAGTGCTTTTAATTAAAGTCAGATCATCTCCTCCTTCTTGATGCCCTTCAGAAGTCCTTCCAGGAGGCTGATGCCTGTTCAGTTGGAGTACCCACTCCTGAAGTCTTCTGGACCCTGCAAAACAATGCAATACCTCTCTCAAGCGTTCAGGGTCAGAAAGAAATGAAATAATATCAGTATCTGCATACAATGAATCCAAAACTGCATCATGTCCAATTAAATCAATGCTTGGTGTCTCAATAAAATTTTCAAAATTATTTCCTACCAAATTTGCATCCAGGAACTCATCACAAATAAATGAATCAATTTCAGGCTCATCAATAGAAATTTCACAATTATTTTCCATCCAGGGTGTATCATGCAATGTGTCACAGCCAATCAAATCAATATCAGGTATTTCCAAAAGTTTTTCACATTCATTTTCAGCATAAGACATAATAAGAGATTCATCAAAATAAATAACATCCATTTCAGGCACTTCTAAAAAATTTTCACTAGTCATATCCACAAAAGATGTATCTAAAGATTCATCATAACAAACTACATCAATTATGGGTGCCTCTAAAATTATTTCACTATTCATATTTACAATGGATGTGTCAAGTAATGCATTATGAACAAGGAAATCAATGTTTGGTACCTCTATTAGATTTTCACAAACAATCTCTACACAAGGTATATCAATAAACTTATCAGAATCAATAGAATCGTCCCTAGGTATCTCACTGAATTTTTCTGAAGAAGGAGGAGAAATACTTACCTGAGCGTGCTGGATAATACCTGGAGGCTCTATAATAGTAGATGTATCTGTGGTATCCTCCTGGTTATGTTCAAGCTCCACTTCAGCCTCAGGCTCTGGTGGACATTCAACTGGTGATCCTTGGGTGCTTGCTTCCACCATGCAAGTCCCTACACTTTCTGGTTCATTCTCTAAATCTTGTGGTGGTCCCTGGGGCTTAGTGCAATCCCCTACACCTATGGAATCATCTCCTCTGCATGCTTCTCCTGTAATATCTGCAACAACAGTGTCAGAAAAATTAGGACCACTAATAATGCTATCATCAGAAAATAAAAATCTAGAATGGTCCTGTGGAGCTTCAGTTTCTTCTTCTGGAGCTGAAAATTTTGAAAATGAATTTTGAGTAGGAATCTCCGGAGGGATGCATGCTGTAGGTGCCCAATATTTGATGTATTCTTCTTCTTCTTCTTCTAAAATTGCAAGATTACTTGAAGAAGGGCTCGGCCATGCACTAGGGTCACCTTGAACTGATATAAAACCAACTTCGGGGCTCTCAGAATTAAGAATAGCTTGAGAAGCTAATTGTTCTGCTCTTTGGGCTTTTATCTGATTCAAATCATTAGCCACTTGTTTCATTTGCCTTTCGATGTTTTGAAGCTCTTGTTGACACATTTGATAAAATGGTTGCACAGGCTGATTAAACTGCTGAAAAGTTGGTTCACCACTTGGTGGAAATTGCTGAAAATTGTAGCCCTGGAATTCTTGGATCTGAGGTTGATATTGTGGTGGTGAACACTGAAGTTGAGTGGGCTGAAATTCTTGTTGCCATGGCTGAAAATTCTGGAAAGGTTGCCCTTGCTGATATTGTTGAAATTGTGACTGATCTTGTTGATAAAGGGGCTGAAAATTAGGCTGAAATTGCTGAAAGTGGGGCTGAAAATTTTGAAATTGGGGCTGCCCATTCTGAAAATTCTGGAAAATTGGTTGAATTGGCTGAAAATCCGGTTGAAATTGTTGTGGTGGCTGCAAAAACTGATTTGGTTGCTGGAAATTAGAATAGGGTTGTTGGAATTCTTGCTGGGTCTGCTGAAAGTGTGGACACGGCTGCTGATAAGTGGATGAAAACATTTTGACCTGCACCCCTGTCACAAAACAAACAAGAAAAATGGCAGTACCCGTATACAAAAGAATAAGCAACAAAAAATAGAACCCAATAATATGTCAAAAAGTATACAAGCAAAAATCAAACAAATCAACTAGTTGCTTCCCCGGCAACGGCGCCAAAAATTTGACGGGCCCAAACTATGTGTCACGAATGTGGGCCTCAAATTTAGAATTTATAAATGAAATGCTGGAAACCCTTTTTACAATCAAAAGTATGAAAATGTAATATAGGGGCCACAGGTCGTATTTTTCTCGGGGCTAGTTGACGTTGTTCGATTCGCGCTCGTATTTAGGTGTCGTTTGTGAATTTGGGTTTCGAATGTAAATCTGGGTTTGGATTGCAATTGAGAATGAAATCACAATGAAAAGGATAAAAACTTAACCATGAACTTAACCCAAGTAATTTAACCAGTGAACTCAAACAAATGGAAGCTCAATTGCACTCAGCTTAATTTAGAAGACAAATCTGATATAAAATCAATCAATTCCAATTGATACTGATGCAAGCAAATATTAGCTTCAGGAATTTCCAATCAAAACAGCCCAAACGAATTAGGTTCTCTTGATACAAAATCAGAACATCAAACTGAGAACAGAACAAGAGATGTGCAGGAACTGAAACTGCAGAATTGGGGTTTGATATGCCAAAACCGAGCTAATACTAAGTACCAAAAGTGTAGCTACCAATTAGGAATGGCACTGGGTAACTCAGCTTTGATAACAAGGTTAGCAGCAAGGGATTAGCAGGATCGAGTGAAGACAATCAGATCCAAGCTGCTCAATTCAAACACAAACCGAAAACACAAGTGGGTGTGCAGAAATTGAGGAATGCAGTGATAACATGGATGCAGAAATTCAGAGACTGCAGGGACTGATCAAGTCAAGAGTTTTCTTGATACAAAACTGATTTGCAGCAGTTCAAGTTGGCACGCAGCAGTTGACCATTTCAGAAATAAAATGCTGAAGATTTCAGAAATGAAAGGTGGATGGCAGAAATGGAATTGATCAGCAGATTTGGCACAGCTAGGTTGCAGAATGGGATGAACAGATTTCGAATTTCAGAAATGTTTTGGATGCACAAGCAACAAATGCAGCTGAGTTCACATACACAAACCAATGCTTGGAAAGAATTTCAGCTAACATGACACAACCACAACTTCATAAACTGCAGTAAACTGCAGTAACATTGAAAAATTTCAGAAACTGCAAAGTTGCAGCAATCAACTGCAGAATTTTCAGAAGTTTAGTGGGGAAATTCGGCTGCAGTTGGATGCAAAGATAATCTAGCTACTGCTGTGGGACAAGTGGATGTGAAGTAAACAATGAAGGTTCAACTTCAGAAGCAAATAACTTTGCAGAAAAGGGATTTGATACGCAAGATAAGGACTGGTACACAGCTGAAACATTAATGCAGGAAACTGAACAAAATTTCAGAAGTAAGGCTCAATTCAGAAATGATTCACATGCTAAGTAAATTCAAACCTTTTGCCTTAGCATACTACACATGATATCCAATTTTCAGGGATGAAATACATAAACAAACTGAACTTGAAATAACTGCAGAAACCAAATTGATACACAGCTACAGCTGAATTGAAACGCAAGCTGAAAACAGAGATAAAACTGATACGGAAAGATTAAGCAACAACTAAACTATAATTAAAAGCAATTATCCACTACAAACATTCCCTAGATATTAAACTAGTAGAAACCAAACCTAAATTAAGCAAAACAATTGCATTAAACAAAGTAACGAATCTGAAACCAATACAGAAACAGAACAGAACATGCAGAAATGGGAATTCACAGCTAATAAACGAAATTAACCAAGGAAATCTAAACTCAATCTCTCCCTAAGCTCAAGTACTTCTTGGTCGTCAATCAAGAGCTGGCTTCGAACCCCTAGGCACAGCAAATCATTGGAAAACAACTTCAATCGATCACTCTGCTCAAAACGCACGCAGCTGGAATTTCAATCCAATTTCCTTGGCCTCAGTTGATGGTGGTTGCTATGATGATTCGTGGACCATCTGAGTTCACCTGAGAACCCCTACAGCCGGCTCAGATGGTCGGAAATGGCTTGCGGAAGAAGTACAAGTGATTAGATTGCTGAGCTGCCGAAACCCTCAAACAGCCCTCTTCCGGTGCAAATTTGAGCTGAATTCTCCACCAAAGCTAGCTCCAATGATCCAGAAGATGATCCAAGGTCGAGATTGAGTGGTCGCGCCCCTTGAATTGAAGAAAACTGCTAGAAAACGAAGAAGATGAAGAAAACCTACTGTAGCGGCTGAGACGCGACGAGGAGAAGGGCTGAAAAAATCTGATTAAATACATTAGCCATGGACGGCCCAGATTGATTGGAGGAGATCCAACGGCAGATCTTGCTCTGATTGGAGCCAAACTTTTATGATGATGATCTGGGGTCAGGATCTACCTCGTGGTAGCTCGGATCCTCCAGATATGCAACGGATGGTCCAGATCAACTCTATCTGTGAATGGACGCTCTAGAGCCCTCCTTGCTTGATCCAACGGTTGATTTAGCTCTGATTGGGATGAAACCTTCAGATCTTGATCATAGAGCTTGATCAACCCTATCCCTAGCTCGGATTGCTTCAGATCATCCCGGATGGCTCAGATCTAGCCGCTTTTGAATCGGATGGCCCGGATTAATCGTAGGCTTGATAATCCGATCCGGTTCACATCCGACTCAAGTCTGACCCAATATGCCCTAGGTCCAGGATCCTTTCTTGCCTATAAAAATATATCAGAAATTTAGTGGCCAAATAATCCAAAAATTATGTAATTTTGCAATTAAGTCCAAAATAAGATAAAGTTCCAAAACCTAAGGTAAAATCATAATTAAGCAATAAAAACATGGGTCAAACATGGATTTTAGCAATTAAAATAATCAATAAAATGGTGCTTATCACTCACCCTTTGAAGTCATCTTCCTTCGGCTCTCGTTCCTCGGATGCTTCACTCCATTATTCCTCATGTGTGATTCACCAAGTTCTGCAAGACTCAAACACACACATCAAACCAACATAAAAAAAAACCTAACTTAATAATATTGGCACACTCATCAAAACCAATGATTTACCCGATCAAATATGGGTCGATTGCACCAACAATCTCCCCCTTTTGATGTGCGACAATATGTTTAAGTTAGGCACAAAGATAGCAATTGAAAATTAGAAGCATAGCATACTAAGAAGCATAAACATGCATCCTCCCCCTTAACCTATGTCTTATAACATGATTTTCAATTTTTTGGACATACATGAAGAAATAAGTTAAATTCTAACTTAAACCCTTCAATTCTCTCCCGTTGACACCATCAAAAAGATTGTACCAAACATTTTTAACCATTGGTATCAAATAGAGATAAGATTTTAAATTATGAAAATAATCAGAAATCAGAAAACTCAGGTACCAATCGACTGAGTCAGTTAACAATCGATTGGTCTCATCAAAACTGCCCTTTTTTAAGAAACAGTATGATCAGTCAACTAACCCTTGGTACCAGTCGACTGATACATTTCTGATTTAAATTTCAGCCTTTTGAGCTAAATTTTAGAAATACATAAAAAAAATTCTAGAAAATTCAAAAAAATTATGAAATTTTCTAATCATATTTCATTTGATGTCCTCTAACAGAGAAAAATATGGTTTTATGAAAACTCAAAATATTTTTGAATTTTTGATTAAAATTTAAAATTTTGAAAAACTTCAATTTTGTATCAACATTAAACCCTAGTTTTAAACCCTTGTGTTTTTCAAATCTATGTCATAGAAAATAAAACATAAAATTATTTTCAAAACATTTGAAATATCCAACTATGATTTATAGGTAAGATATCCATTAATTAAACATTTATTTTCCCCATAGTTGGTCTATTATTACCAAAGTGATACAATTCATAATCACCAAAATGTCACAAGCACATATGGATTATGAGTATCATCCTAACATCTCATATACACAAATAAACACATAGATCAAGTCATTATGAGATGTACTATGGTAATCCTTATTTAGCCCATTTTATCATGAATTTCTATTTGGGCTAAGTGTTCCCCCTCAAGGTTTCAAGTTAACCATTTTTCAAAAATTTGAAATTTCAACAACATGGTTGACTAAACCTAAATCCTCTAACCTTTGAGGATTGACTTTGGTATCCAATAGAAATGATTTCTAATTGGGTTGACCAAGTACTCCTTAGGAATCCACTTCCTATCTAGGGTTCTTGCATTAGATTGTCCTCTAGCAAGTAGGCAATGATAGGATTTTTCATTGCTGGATTTTCCAAAACTTAATTCCTCTTTCTTAAAACTTGTCCTTTGGCTCTCAATGATCATGTTTAGGGTTTTTGAGCCAATTTTAAATTTCCTAAGGGTTTTAGTAAGATTATCTACTTTTTCCCTTAATTTCCTATTTTCTTCTTCTAAGCATGAATCATTTAAACTAGAAGAAGAAGAAGCATGCATATCATCCCTAATTGCCATGGATTCTAATTTTTTATTTAGCATGCAAATTTCATTTTTCAAATATTTGATTTTCTTCCTAGCTTTAAACAAGTCATCATTTGTGCTAGAAATTATCTTAACTAAAGTGGTAGTGGGTAGATTATATACCTCATTTATCGAGACGTCCGAATCCGAAGTTGAGTCTCCCCCTTTACTTGAGCTCCTTTCATCTTCACTTGAGCTCTTCCCTTATTCAATTTCGGATGATGTGGAGGCTATTTCTTTAATTCCCATTAAAGCAAAATGGGACACATGATGCTCTTCCTCTTCCGATGAAGATGACTCATCCCATTTTACCTTTAAACTTTGCACCTTCTTCCCCTTTTCTTTTGTTTTCTTCTTTTCTTCATTCTTCTTTCCTTCCTTTTTCTTCAAAAGAGGACATTCATCTCTCATATGTCCTTCTCCTTGACAATTATAACATATGATCTTCCTTGTTATACTTTTGCTTCTTGAATTTTTCCTACCATAAGATTTGATATTGAAAAATGTTTAAACGCTTTCCTCATTTTTCTTACCATGTAAGCTTCCGCATCACTATCCATGGATGCACTTGATTCTTCCGAGTCGGATGAGAGAGCCTTCTTCTTTTTACCTTTTCCTTTGTTTGCCACAAGGGCTATACTTTTTGGTTTGTAGTCTTCTTCAATTGCTCCTCCAATCCGAGTTTCATGGAGCTCCATGGTTGAGAAAAATTCTTCTAGAGAGGTTTTCTCTAGATCCTTGGATATGTAATATGAGTCCACCATTGAGCTCAAATTTGATGTTCTTGGGAAGACATTGATGACTTTTATCAATATGTCTCGGTTTGAAAGTTGCTCTCTTACACTTGTTAGTCCACTAAGTATTTCTTTAATTCTAGCATGCAAATTTGATACTTTCTCCCATTTATCAAGCTTGATATTGTTGAGTTGAGATCGGAGAAGATCTCTCTTTGCCAATTTTGCCTTCGAAGTGATTTCATGAAGCTCTACTAGCTTATCCCACAAATCCTTGGCACTTGAGTAGCTCCCAATTCTTGTTACTTCTTGTTGAGGAAGCACACTTAGTAAATGATGCAAGGCTTTTGAATTTGCTAGATAGTCATCTCTTTGCTTCTTGCTCCATCTTATTTTTTCAAGTAGCTTGTTCTCTTGATCCCTGACACTTCAAAACTGTTTTTCATAATCAATATAATATCAAAATCGGTATTGAAGAATACCTCCATCCTCTTTTTCCACCAAGCGAATTCTCCTTCGAAATTTGGCGGTTGAATGTGTGAGCCGGTCATTTTGATGAATATGCTCTTCTTGGCGGTTAGTCCGTTGAAGGCGACCTCGTGCTCTGATACCAATTGTTGAGACCGATGGACTGGCTAGAGGGGGGTGAGTAGCTCTTTCCTCCAATTGCTTTTCTTCCTACAATTGTTAGTGCAAACGGAAACTCAAACTACCAATTAGAACAATGATAACTCTTTACCGTTTACGTGGTTCAGAGATTGCTTGCTCCTACTCCACGGCGTATCCTTGAGGTGGACGAATCCTTGATCCTTCGGTGGATCACTCCCCGACAATCTCCGGATAATGTTTTCCCCTTCTCGGTGGAGAACAACCTCTCACAAATCCTCTTCCTCTTTACAAGATGAGAGCTAGGGTTTAGGAGGAAAAGAGAAAACTTAGAGCTTGAGCACTTGAACACTTGAGTAAGGATTTCAAAATAAAAGCTAATCCTTTGCTAGTCTCAAGCTCCTTTTTAAATTGAGGAGAGAGCTGTCAACAAAATAGCTCAGCCCTAACACCAATCGACTGCCCCAGGGACAGTCGACTGGTGTCTAGCAACGGCTAGCCAACGGCTAGTCTAATGGCTGAATTTCGAACAGACAAGTCGACTGGTCCCCAGACCAGTCGACTACTACATGTTGTTCAACCTTATAGAAAGATTAGTCGATTGGTTCCCTTACCAGTCGACTATTACAGTTCACTCTCAGTAGTGTCAGTCGACTGCTTCCCTTGTCAGTCGTCTGCCCTGCTTACAAGTTCACTCTTTCCTCTCCGGAGTTCATCCTTCACGTATGCCTTGAAGTCCACTTCCTCGGCTTACCCCTTGAAGTTCTCTTCCTTCGGCTCTCATCCCTCTGATGCGCACATAAGCCCATGGCTTATCTCCATGTCATCCTTCACGTATACCTTTGAAATCTACTTCCTCGGCTCGCCCTTTGAAGACCTCTTCCTTCAGCTCTTATCCCTCGGATGCTTCACTCCGTTATTCCTCATGTGCGGTTCACCAAGTCCTGCACGACTCAAACACACATATTAAACCAACATAAAAATCTAACTTAATCATATACACTCATTAAAATCAATGATCAACCTGATCAAACTTGGGTCAATTGCACCAACATGTTTTATAATTTTTATAAACTTGTCGCGATTATTTGAGTCCCAGGATTCATCGTGAGCTCTAAAAGCTAATCCTTGAAATGAATATAATTTTGTGACATCATTTGAAACTTTATGTCGTAAATGATTTTTTACAGCTAACACCAAAGATTGTTTGTCCATAATTGTATGAATATATTGCAATGAGTTCATCAAATCGTACGAACTTTTCACAACCTTTTTGTGTGAAGAATTAGGATTGATCCCTTTGTGAGTCAAAAATGAACAATCTTTCTCATTCACTTTTTCCCAAAATTGAAATCCATCAATAATAAATGCATTCGAATGAAAATGTGTGTTTGTTTTAATAAAAAGAAATCATATAACAATAAACTGCATTTATTGTTGGAGAATATTCCAACCAAACAAGAAATAACTTATATCAAGTAGGTAATTTTTTTTTGATTTTTATCAAAAGATTTAGGAGACATAAATCTAGGATTACTTGATAAGAACTAGCAATCAAACAAGTGTACAAGATCGTAGGTCGGCTAGAGGGGGTGAATAACTCGTTACCCAAATTCGTCGACTCTTCCTACACCGTTAGTTACGCTAGCGGAAATGCAAACTAAACAATTAGAAATAATGCTAACACTTAACCTATTACGTGGTTCATAGACTGCTTGCTCCCACTCCATGGTGTGTCCTTGCGGTGAACAAATCCTCAATCCTTCGGTGGATTAATCCCTGGTAATCTCCGGCTAAATTTTTCTCCTTCTCAGTGGAGAACAACCTCTAACAAAGTCTCTCTTCCCTTTACAAGATAAGAGCTAGGGTTTTAGGAAGAGAGTAGACTTGCAAGCTTAAGCACTTGAGCAAAAAGATCCTTCATAAGAAAACCACTAACCCTTCTCAAGTCTCAAGCTCCCCTTTAAATAGAGGAGAGAGATGTTAATAAAACAGCTCAGCCTTGACACCAGTCGACTGCTACCAAGCGCAGTTGACTGGTGCTTAGCCAACGACTAGCCAAACGGTTAGTTTTCGAACAGACCAGTCAACTATCATCCAGACCAATTGACTGATCCTGTTGTTCGAAACTTACAGAAAGTTCAGTCGAGACACCAATCGACTGATCTTGTTACACACTCACACTCATCTTTTCCAGAGCCATCCTTTGAAGCTCTCTTCCTTTGACTCTCGTCCATCAGATATATCCAAGCCCTCGGCTCATCCTGATGTCATCTTTCACGTATGCCTTGAAGTCTGCTTCCTCCCTCAACTCTGTTAGAACTTGGATGGCTAGAGGGGGGGGTGAATATAGCCAGACACCACAAATCACTTTCTCTTTGGAAATTTCTGCACTTAAAGAATTAGTAGCACAGCAGAAGAAATGCAAAACAGAGAAGACCTGCAGAAATGGAAAGCAAATCGAAAACGTTAACAAGGATCATTTACAAGGTTCAGGGATAACTTGCCTCTACTCCTTGGCATGCCCTTAAGGTGGGCGATCCCTTGATCGTCGATAGATCAAGCCCCGGAAAATTCGGATAGAAAGCAACCTCCTTCTCGGTGGAGTAACCTCTCCACAGCGTTTCAAGATGATGAAGTATTAAGTACAGGAAACACAAGAAGAAGTCTTACTGAACACTTAGAACTGCAAGAACACAAGCAAACTTCTCACCGAGCTCCACTCAACACAGATCTCACACAAGAACTTCCTTCTTCGTGTCTTCTTGCTGATGGACTCCCCAAGCTTCTTGTTTCTTCTTCCTAAGTGCTCAAGTATCACAAGGTTGCTCAAGATTCACAGTAGAGTAATCGCACAAGTGTAGAGCCAAAGCTTTTCGATGATGGAGAACAAGAACTCTAGCACTTTGTCAAAACAAACTCTGCTCAGCTCTTCTCCGCTACACAGCTTAACCATCTTCCATCGCTAGGTCACACTCTCCTCTGCAGCAGCTCCCAGCTGCTCACCTGCAGCAGCCAGCTACCCTTGACCTCCTCTGGACTCACTGAAACCCCTCCAGTCGAGTCCCAGGTCATCAGCTCCTCAACTGTTACAGCTCGTGCCAGAGAACGTTACATCCTGCGGAAGCAAACGGACAAACCTGCTGTAGCGAAATACCCTGTTTGACTCTCCATGGATGGTCCCTGAGTCACCTGCACACTTAGCAGCTCATTAGGACAGCAAATCAACAGAAGATCAAACATCAGAGGGCTCAGAACAAGTATCAGTAGTGTATCAGTAGGAATCAGAGTGCGATCAGACGCGATCAGAGCGTCTGACAGTGCGTTTGAATTAAAGTGATCGGTCACCCGACCGATCAGAGTGACTCCTGATCGGTCACCAGACCGATCAGGCTGGGTTCAGACCGATCAGGCTCCATCCTGATCGGTCCCCAACGCGTAATCAGAAATCGCGACTTCTCAGGGACCGATCACCAGACCGTTCCCAAGTCATGGATCGGTCACCAGACCGATCCACCCCTTTGCAGGGTGATTTCCCAGCTTCGCAGTCCAAACCTCCTGATCGGTCACCAGACTGATCAGGACATGCTCAGACCGATCAGGTTCCATCCTGATCGGTCATAGTGAGGAACTCGCGACATTTGATTGTTCACCAGAATGATCTGAACAGTGTTCCAGATTGGTCACCGGACCGATCAGGAGCTGAGCAGTAGGGTTCCCAAAACCCATTGTATGCTCCCTGATCGGTCACCAGACCGATCAGGAGTCGATCAGTAGGTTTGCCAAAGTCACCGTATGTTCCTTGATCGGTCACCAGATCGATCCACGAGGGAACTCCGTGCCAACTTCCCTGATCGGTCACCAGACCGATCCAGGCAAGGCCAAACCCACTCTAAGTCAAGAGAACTGGCTCCCAGCCTCCCCTGACTCGTGCTCAGTCCCCCGGACTAAGACTCTATGCCCAGTCTCACTCACCGGGACTTCAACCTAGCCCTCCAAGCTAGGACCTGGCCCTCCAAACCGGGATTTCATCAACCTAACCCTCCAGGCTAGGACCTGACCCTCCAAGCCAGGGGTTTTCACACCTAACCCTCCAGGTTAGGACTTTTCCACACCTAGCCCTCCAAGCTAGGACTTTTCACACCTAACCCTCCAGGTTAGAACTTTTCCACACCTAGCCCTCCAAGCTAGGACTTTTCACACCTAACTCTCCAGGTTAGGACTTTTTCACACCTAGCCCTCCAAGCTAGGATTTTTCCACACTTAACCATCCAGGTTAGGATTTTTCACACCTAGCCCTCCAAGCTAGGATTTTTCCACACCTAACCCTCCAGGTTAGGACTTTTCACACTTAGCCTTCCAAGCTAGGATTTTCTCACACCTAACCCTCTAAGTTAGGATTTCATCCACCTAGCTTCTCAAGATAGGATCTGACCGTCCAAGCCAGGCTTTCATCAAACCTAGTTCCATTAGGTATGCCTAGTCCACAACCAAGACTTAATCATAATCATCTCATCAACCTAAACTAAAATCGATGTCAACACCAAAACAACAATCAGGGTCAGACTGCATCAATAATCTCCCCCTTTTTGTTGTTTGACAACCCGATTTTAAGTTTAGGGATTTGAAATCAATAATTGTAAATCTCACACTCATAGGGGAATTAGGATCCTCCCCTACTCATAATTATCCCAAATTTAACCAACCACACTCTCCCCCTTTGTCAAACACCGAAAAGGGTCTAGAGGGGTCGTTAAGTTTACAAATAAAACCTCCACCTAAATCCTAGGGGTTATCCCAAATCAACAAAGAGTATGAAAAATTTGAAGGTTATATGAAAAACATATGACAAGTATACAGCATGGCAAAACAATCATATATATCATATGAACATGAAGTAAGAATAAGCATAGCAATGCATAATATAGCAAGGCATACATGAAGATATCTAGCAATAAGCATAATATGGCAAGGCATAAATGAAGATAGCTATCGTACGAATAATCATATGAACCAGCGATAAGCATAATATAACAAGTCAAACATGAAAATTAGTCATAGCGTCAGATGCATCACATAGCATCACAGTCAAGTCAAATACAGCGTAAAGCCATAAAGGTCAAATCATAGACATACAGCCATAAAGTCATAGAATCCAAACAGTCAAATAGTCAAATCACGTCAAAGGCAAAGGCAGAGCATATCCATAATCAAGCATCGGCGGGGGGGTCTGATAACCGTTTTTGTCGCGTTACGGTTTCAAATACAATTTAAGTACCGAATTCCTCTAAACTAATGTAGCATAGAGTAACTCGAGTCGTCTCCCAACGAATGTAGTTGGTACAAGATAAATCTCAAGATCGTATCTTATTGCTTTTGGGTTTTTTGATATCGAACTGGGGTTTGAATTGGAGCATTAAGACTACGAAAAGACATAACAAAGCAAGTAGGAAAATCTAGTTCTAATTGATGGAAGAAAGCCAATATGACAGAGGCATTCAAGAAGTTAAGCATCAATAAAACCTAAACATGAAGCAAAACTATAGCATTGAAGAAATCTAGACTGATCTAACTTAATTGCATTTAAATAAAGACAAGAACATTAAAACTAATGAAAGAGCAATACAGAACAAAGATTAAACAACTAAGAAACATCACAATTGAAAGTTTTGTTCTAAGAAACATTTAATCAAACACAATTTAGGCATGCTTCAAATGGCATTCAAGTAAGTTCAAATTGAAATGGAAAGATCCATCTATTACAAACATTCAACAAACTATCACCAACATTCACCAATTACGATCAATCAACATTTGAATCAAATTGAAACATGCCAATAATCCTACAATTCTGTGCTGTGAAGAGTTGCTAAGGTAAAGAAAAATTGCGGCTGAGTAATGGAAGGAAGCTTGATATGCTGTGAAGAAAAATCCATCTATTACAAACATTGTGGTGAAGAAAAATTCTGTGCTGTGAAGAGGAATGTGCCGACTGCTTGATACGCTGTGAAGAAAGCTGCTGAGAAGGAATTGAAATTGCTGAAAGGAGATCTGCAATGGAAAAGCTGTGAAGAAATACAATTAATGAAGAAAAATTGCTGAAGAAATACTGAATTGGTTCGGACGAAGGCTCGTCACTTCCTTCAACCCGAAAGAATGCTGCAAAGGAAATCTACTGGAAATGGAAAACAATTGCTGATAAGAACAACTGGAAATTCGGAGAAGAAATTGTGAAATCTAAGAAAAGAGAAACTGCTGTAATGCTGATAAGGAACTGCGGCAGTGGAGTGAATGATAGCCTCGATCGAGTCGGGAACCCCTCAAACCCGAGAGAAAGCTGCGATGGAATCAGCTAGGGTTCGGAACCCCTGAACCCTAGCTGTGGTCGGCGGCGTTGGTGATGGAGAGGAAGTCCGGCCGGCGGTGGTTGAGTCGACTAGGGCACGGACCCGCTACCCTAGCTTGCGGCGGCGATGAAATGGTGGAGACGCCGGCGGAGGTGGATGAATGAGTCGGGAACCCCTCAACTCAGTTGATCGAAGCTCCGGCGACTAGGGCACGAACCCGCTACCCTAGCTGCGGCGACGATGAAGATGGAGGAGAAGAAGATCGCCGCTGGCCTGCGTGTGGAGTCGATGAAGACCTAGGTCGCGCGATTCTTCCCTTTTTGATCCCCGGCTGCGCGTGGATTCGGTCAGCCAAGCCACAGCTCGAGTTCGATTCCTGGGTTCAGTCAATCAGTGTGGTTCAGCCAGACCAAGCAGTTGATTCAATCAGTCAAGCCAGCTTCGGTTCAGTCCTGGGTTCAATCCAGCTTGGGTTCAATCAGCACTTGGTTCAGTCAAACAGCTCAGCCAAGCCAACTCTTGGGTTCAGTCCTAGCTTGGGTTCAGCCCAGAACTCAAAGCTCATTAGTAACGGACGGCTGAGATCGATTCGGCTTCATCCAACGGTCAGATCTCTTCCGATCTGAACCAAACTTCACAGATTCCAATCAATGGTCCTGATCTACCTGTCCCCAGCTCGGATTAACCAAATCAGTGGCGGATGGTCCAGATCTTCCCTTTTCTTGAACGGATGGTCTAGAACATCTTAAGCTCGATCCAACGGTCAGATCACTTCCGATTTGGCTGAAATTTTTAGATCTTGGTCTCTGGTCATGATTGATTCTATCTTGGACTCGGATCGACCAGAAGTTGACCGATGGCTCAGATCTAGCCGTTCTCTAGAATGGACGGTTCCTATCAATCTGATGCTTGATCCCTTTGATCTGGATCCAATGCTGACTCAAGTCTGACCCGATTTGATCTAGGTCCATGATCAATTGAAGCCTACAAAATAATATCCAAATTTAGTGCCAAAAATATCCCAAATATACAAAGATTAGAATTAAAAGCCAAAATGAAGGGAATACATGAAACCTAATAAAATTGCAAACTTAAGCATATAAAATATGGATCAAACATGGATTTAAGAGCCTAAAATAATCAACAAAAATAGTGGTTATCAACTCCCCCACACTTATTCTTGGGCGTCTCGCACAAGTAAATAAAACTAAAAGAAAACAATATATCTCCCAAACATTACATCCCCTATCAATACTTGAGAGATAATAAAAGAAAATTACTTAAGATCATCAAGTCTCAAGAATCCATGTTTTATGGTTCCAAATCTCACATAAGTCAAAAGCATGGTAATTTCATCAACTTGCATAAACTAAGCATGACAAAAAAAAAACCTCACAAGATGGATATATGCACTGATGCTCACAAAAATAACAGATTTGGAAGTGGAGTTCTCTCAAAACATTCATGACATTGCACTACCATATGCTTGCTTATATTCTACTTCTCCACTACTATAACATAAGTATACAAATCAAGAGGGCTTTTCAATGAATAATAATGAAACCAAGTGCTAACAAGAGAACAAGAAAACAGATAACAAAGAAGATCATAGAGAGCATGAAAGAATATCAAAGAGAATATGAGAGCATTGGGGTAATTAACATGATGTATACACTCAAACAATAGTCCAAAGTAAATAACTCAATCAAACCTCCAACACTCAAAATTCTCCTTTCACATTCTCAATGCACTACACATCAACCATTTACAACATCTCTGAAAGTGCATTTAGGGATCAACATAACTCTTGAATTTCTCTAAACAATAATATCGAAAGAGTACACATCAAGAAAATATTCCTTTTTGTTCATCACTAATACAACTCGAATGCTTGAGGAATTTTTTTTTTCACATAAAGAGATTTTTTTTTCACTTTTTTTCATCTTTATTATTATTTTTTTCTATCTCTCTTTCTTTTTTTTTTCACATAGAGAGATTTTCTTCTTTTTTTTTCACACAAGCATTCGTCGATATATATTTGTCTCCCCCCCACACTTAAAATTTGACCGTCTCGGGCAAGATAGTAAAGCATGATAACATCTAAAACTCACAATAATAGAGGCTGATAATAGAGAAATAAAAATGTAACTCATCATGCAATCACCTTATGCTCTCATCGCATGCTCCAAGGAAGAATAAAATAATAAAGATATGGTAGTGAAAATGTAATGACAATGAAAAGATCTGATAAAGTAGATACAATGAAATATGAAAGCAATAGGTGAAATGCCCAGTAGTGACAATAACAAAGGAGAGGAAAACTAAAAGTTCACAAGAAAGATTGCCTCCATCATATTCATGTAAGCTTATGCTATTGTAATTTCAAAAAGAATCAAAGCAAGTTCTAGAGTGTCAAGTATCACAAATGCTATCACACATAAGAGGATTAAGGATAGGCATGGCAACATCCTCACTATGTGAACAATAAAACTGTCATGCTTAATCTAACAAGATAGAGTCTATCACCACAACAAATGACTAAATGCAATTAATATCCCCAAGCATACCAAGGAAACCAAAACTCGATAATCAGACTTAACTATCTTTTATGATTCTCAAAGCATAATAAAGGAACATGTAAGGAGATACAACTCGAAATCAAACAAGATTTATTCAAAGCCAAACAAAAAGCAAAATGAGAAAACAAAGTATAAATGCAAAGTATAAAAGTAAACAAACATGCGAGTATAACATAAAGAAAAACAAGAAAAGTAAAGTAAAGGAACAAACTCCCCTTTATTCTGGTGGACGGAGCCTATCCAAAAGTAGCCTCCATCTTGGTAGTGGAGGAGTCTGGGTGGCTGGGAGAATTAGGACTCCCCCACACTTGAACTTCACAAAAAATTGCTCTGGTGGCCTAAGTCGATTCAGGTTTAAAATCCATGGAAGGGGTGGAGTGCTTCGAATTATAGTAAAAATCATCTCCTCCTTCTTGATGCTTTTTCAGAAATCCTTCCAGGAGGCTGAAGTCTGTTCAGTTGGAGCACCCACTCCTGAAGTCTTCTGGACCCTGCAAAAACATGTAATACCTCTCTCAAGCGTGCAGGGTCAGAAAGAAATGATATAATATCAGTCTCTGCAATAAGTGAATCCAAAACTGCATCATATTCAATTAAATCAAATTCTGGTACCTCAATGAAATTTTCAAAATTATGTTCTACAAAAGTTGCATCCAGATACTCATCACAAATAAAGAAATCAAGTTCTGGCTCATCAATAGAAATTTCATAATTATTTTCAATCAAGGGTATATCAAGTAATGTATCACAGCCAATCAAATCAATCTCAGATATTTCCATAAGTTTCTCACATTCAACCTCAGCATAAGATATAGCAAGAGACTCATCAAAATAATAACATCCTTTCAGGCACTTCTAAAAATTTTTCACTATCCATATCCACAAAAGATGTATTAAGTGATTCATCATAAAAAACTATATCAATTATGGGTGCCTCTAAAATTATTTCGCAATTTTATATTTACAATGGATGTGTCAAGTAATGCATGATGATCAATAAAATCAGTGCTTGGTACCTCTATTGGATTTTCACAAACAATTTCTACACAAGGTATATCAATAAACTCATCAGAATCAATAACATCAGCACTAGGTACCTCACTGCATTTTTCTGAAGAAAGGGAGAAATACTTACCTGAGCGTGCTGGAGAATACCTGGAGGTTCTACAAGTAGATGTATCATGGCTTCCTCCTGGTCAAGTACATGCTCCTCTTCAGCCTCAGGCTCTGGTGGACAATCAACTGGTGATCCTTGGGTGCTTGCTTCCACCATGCAAGTCCCTACACTTTCTGGTTCATCATCTAAATCTTGTGGTGGTCCCTGGGGCTTAGTGCAATCCCCTACACCTATGGAATCATCTCCTCTGCATGCTTCTCCTGTAATATCTGCAACAACAGTGTCAGAAAAATTAGGACCATCAATAATGCTATCATCAAAAATAAAAGTCTAGAATGGTCCTGTGGAGCTTCAATTTCTTCTTCTGGAGCTGAAAAATTTGGAATTGGATTTTGAATAGGAGTCTCCTGAGGAATGCATGCTCTAGGTGCCCAGACTTTAATGTATTCTTCTTCTTCTTCTTCTAAAATTGCAAGATCCATTAAAGAAAGATTTGGCCCTGCACTAGGGTCACCTTGAACTTGCATTTGATTCATTTGACTAGCAATTTGTCCACCGCCTCTTTCTATGTCTTGAAGCCTTTGCTGCTTTGATGATATTGTACAACTAGTTGATAAATCTCCTCAATTCTTTGTTGTTGTGCCTCATTCTCATTAAGATTCTCAAAGCCTCCTTGGTTAGCATAGCTCCTTGACTGATTTTGAAAGGATGAAGTAGGCTGAAAATTTTGAGCTTGCTGATTTGGTTGAAAACATGGCTGTTGAGGCTGATTAAAGGGCTGATATTCTTGGCAGCTATCAGAGGTTATGGAGAGCAGATATTCTTGGAAACTTTGCTGGGAGTTGTAGCCTTGAAAGTTCTGATTTTGGTGTGGAAAATTCTGTGGCACTTGCTGAAATTGTTGTGGTGGCTGAAATTGTTGTAGTTGCTGAATTTGAGGCTGACAAAACTGATATGGTTGCTCAAATTGGGGCTGATAGCTCTGAAATTGTGGCTGCCCCTGCTGAAACTGTTGAAAATTTTGAAATGATAGTTGATCTTGTGGCTGAAAAAATTGACTTGGTTGCTGAAAAGGCTCGAATTGTTGTAATGGTGGCTGGTAAGTAGATGAAGGCCTGTTGATTATTTGTTGATTCAAATGATTCAACCAAAATTTCAACTCTGACAGTGCACTTTTGATCTCTTTACAGTCCTCTGGTGAAAACATTTTGATCTTACAGCCCTGTCACAAATCAAACAAGAAAAATGGCAGCAACCGTATATAAAAGATAAAGCAATCAGAACAAAATCAAAAGATAGAATTATCAAGCACCACTACATTCCCCGGCAACGGCGCCAAATTTGATAACCGTTTTTGTCGCGTTACGGTTTCAAATACAATTTAAGTACCGAATTCCTCTAAACTAATGTAGCATAGAGTAACTCGGTCGTCTCCCAACGAATGTAGTTGGTGCAAGATAAATCTCAGGTCGTATCTTATTGCTTTTGGGTTTTGATATGAAATTGGGTTTTGGATTGACTTCAAGACTACGAAATGAATTACAGAGCAAATATGAAATCTAGTTCTAATCAAAGAAAAACAATGCAGGTAAGGAACTCTAATTTACCCTAACTACACTTGCAGAAAAGACAATAGAAACATAAGGTAAAGCATTTAAGGAACTGAGCATAAATGAAACCTAACCTAATTGCATCAAACTGAAAGACAACTACAAGAGAACATAAAGCAATCAACTAACGAAACCTTCACTAATCCAGTTGCATTCAATTAAAGGCAAAAACTTGAAGACATTGAAAGGGATAAGACGAGAAATGATTAAGCAAACGAAATTACAAGAATTTAAACCTAACTATTGGAACAAGCATTTTGTCAAACAACTTGCGAGCATGTATCAAAATAAACAAGAGTACGTGCACTTTGAATTTGGGGGGAAGATCCATCAATACAATCATTCAAAAACCAAACACCTAACATTTAACAATCAACACAAACAACTCAAACATCAGGCAACACTTAAATTGCAAGCGTTAGGTCAGTGAAGAGAGCTCTTAGTGAGGTTTCCGATTGATTTTCTGTTCAATAGCAAGCTGCGCGAGGTCTCGGCAGAATTGCTATCTGATTCAACGAACTCAGCTGTGCTCCACTTCCACTGCATCCGAGCTAACCAGAGGGGTTCCCTGGAAGGTTTCGGACACTCCCTAATCCCAATCGCGAGCCACCACAGCGAGTTTGATGAAATTGGAAGCTGATTTCAGTTTGGGCAGTGAGCTGATCAGATTCGGTAGCATAGGCGATTTTCGCTGATTTGCGGAGCTTGCGGGTCCGAGGTTCTCCCTTGATTGACGACCAAGGAGCTCTTGAGTTGGAGAATGGTTGAGGAGTAGATTAGCTAGTTAAATTTCGTTTTTATAGCTGTAATTTTCAATTTCTGCATTGTTCTGCTCTTAATGTTTGTTTCAGCTACCTTAGTTTAAGTTTTGAGTTGTGTTTGGTTTCTATTGCGTGTAGTTTGCAAGTTTGATAGTTAGGGAATGTTTGTAGTGGATAATTGCTTTTAACTATAGTTTAGTTGTTGCTTAATCCTTCCGTATCAGTTTTATCTCTGTTTTCAGCTTGCGTTTCAATTCAGCTGTAGCTGTGTATCAATTTGGTTTCTGCAATTACTTCAAATTCAGTTTCTTCATGTATTTCATTCCTGAAAATTAGATATCACGTGTAGTATGCTAAGGCAAAAGGTTTGAATTTACTTCGCATGTGAATCATTTCTGAATTGAGCCTTACTTCTGAAATTTTGTTCAGTTTCCTGCATTAATGTTTCAGCTGTGTATCAGTCCTGTTCTTGCGTATCAAATTCCTTTTCTGCAAAGTTATTTGCTTCTGAAGTTGAACCTTCATTGTTTTCTTCACATCCACTTGTTTCACAGCAGTAGCTAGATTATCTTTGCATCCAACTGCAGCCGAATTTCCCCACTGAATTCCTGAAAATTCTGCAGTTGATTGCTGCAACTTTGCAGTTTCTGAAATTCTTCAATGTTCCTGCAGTTTACTGCAGTTTATGAAGTTGTGGTTGTGTCATGTTAGCTGAAATTCTTTCCAAGCATTGGGTTGTGCATGTGAACTCAGCTTCATTTGTTGCTTGTGCATCCAAAACATTTCTGCAATTCGAAATCTGTTCATCCCGTTCTGCAACCTAGCTGTGCCAAATCTGCTGATCAATTCCATTTATGCATACCATCAGATTTCAATTCTGAAGCTGTATCAAGGGAAGCATGAGCTCATCTTCACCTTTTCTGAACACTAATTCAGTGTATGCGGATTAAAATGGATTGCTTGTTTAGGCAGTTTAATTGTTTCTGCAGTGCTGAATTTCCTGCAGTTCGTATCAAGATTTTGGCACATGAGTTTTCTCCTTTTGGTATCAACTTGTTTGGGTCTGAAATTCTATTTGGTTTTACATCAGATTGCTTGAAACTCTGCATTGGCCTATTAAAATTCTGCACTCCATATCAGCATTTGCTGAAATTCTGCACAGCAGTTTTAGGTGTGAGATCTTGTGTTGTTTTCGGATTCGGAATTTAATTTGTTTGTTTCAAATCTATTCTCTTTACAACAGTTTATAACCTTTTCGGCATTAATAGCAAGTTTCAACTTTATAATTAGGCTTTAAGTGTTTGGCAATAGCTTTAATCGAAAATTCAGCCTAGTCCTAATTCACTTGCTTAGCATTTGTTGCCTCGAATCAGATTTTGCTCACCAAAGTAGGCTAAGTTGCAATTAAGTTCCAATTTGTTTGAGTTCACTTGTTAAGTTCCATGGTTGGGTTTTCCTTCATTCTCATTGTGATTTCATTTTAAATTGAAACCCAAACCATATTCCATTCGAAACCCATAAACACAAACGACACCTAAATACAAGCGCGAATCACACAACGTCAACTAGTCCCCGAGAAAAATACGACCTGTGGCCCCTATATTACATTTTCATACTTTTGAGTTGTAAAAGGGTTTCCAGTTATTCATATACATTTAAATTCTGATGGTCCCAACTTTTGTGACAACTTTAACATAGTAATTCGGGGGCCGTCAAATTTGATAACAAAGCAATTTAAGTACCGATTGGGATTAGGAAGTGTCCGAAACCTTCCAGGGAACCCCTCTGGTTAGCTCGGATGCAGTGGAAGTGGAGCACAGCTGAGTTCGTTGAATCGGATAGCAATTCTGCCGAGACCTCGCGCAGCTTGCTATTGAACAGAAAATCAATCGGAAACCTCACTAAGAGCTCTCTTCACTGACCTAACTCTTGCGTTGATGATGGAATTGAGGGAATCGGAAACCTCCCCGGCAACGGCACCAAAAATTTGACGGGCCCAAAATGGAGTGTCACGAATGTGGGCCTCAAATTTAAATGTATATGAAATGCTGAAAACCCTTTTACAATCAAAAGTATGAAAATGTAATATAGGGGTCACAGGTCGTATTTTTCTCGGGAATAGTTGTCGTGCTTGATTCGAACTTGTAGTTATGTGTCATTTTTGGGGTTTCAATTAAGTAATTGGATTTTAGTTTTGGGATACAATCGAAATTGAAATTGCAATTGAGAATGAGAATGAAATGAAAATAAAGATAAGTGAACAAAGGAGCTAAGCAAAGAAATGGCACTTAGTACTTAAACTAATGGAAGCTTACTCAAGCACTTGCAAATTTTTTATGGGAAATTGTTTTCTTTTTGCAACAAACCAAAAGAAATGCCAAGCAATGAAGTAAAGAAAAACAGTGATGGGATTTTCGGAAACAAACAAGGTTGCAACACAATTAATAGCATGCAAAAGTAAAACTCAATCAAGTAATTGCAACTAAACTAGTCCAAGTGTTTTTGGATCCCAATCACTGCCAACACAATTCAGATTTGAGTAAGTGCAAGCTTATTGATTAAAACACAATCTTATGCCACGAAATCAAGTTGAAATTTGGATGCAATTGAAGCCAAGGGCAGTTGGCACGCAAGGGACAATTCCTTGTGCCAAAAACCAATTCAAATCAAGAAATAAGTGATCTTTCAACTCGACTTTTTAAAACTAATTGATTCGTTTGTGAAACAAAGGTTTGAGGAACAACTAAGCAAGATTCTGGACAGAAATTCGAACTGAAACCAGAGCTAACAAAGCAAAAGAAATCAGAAGTTGGGATATGCAGTAATTCAAATTGAATGTTCAGAATTTCAGCCTTAGCTAAACTAACAATCGGGAATGAATTGCAAAAATCGAAACCAAGCTCTAAGTAAACTAGGGAAACATATATCTGACTTGAATGCAAGGATTACCCACTAATAAATGAAGAAACAAGAGAGAAAACTAACACTCAGCTACCAATCGAAAACTTAAAGAAAATTCAGAGATTGGAATGGCACGCAACAACTTGACTTGGCACGCCAAGAATTAAGCTAAAGCAAACTGGAATCTGACTTAATCTATCACCAAACAAGTTCATAGTTAACTTAACTTGAAGATTAAAATCCTAATTTAGCTCAAACACTTCAGAATTACAAACTAAGTTGCTGAAAAAAATTGAAATTGCAGAAAAACAGGACAGAATTCGACTAAATTGAAGTCTACAGCAAAAACAGGAATTAAACTAAGGAAATCTACTCCTCGATTCCTTCCAGAGCTCAGATACTCTTTGGTTGTCAAGCAAAGGAGAGCCTCGGACCCGAAAGCTCAGCAAATCATGGGGAAAAACTCATCAGCGATTGAATACAGCTCAAACTGCCCATTTCTGAAATTTCCATGCGATTTCTTCGTTTCAGCTGTGTCTGCGTGCGTGGGTGGATGGATGACGATCCAAGCTACTCAGGGAACCCCTCTGGATAGCTTAGATGGAAGGTGGTAGAGCACAGCTGATCCGAAGAGTGTTAAACGGACAAAGCTGTAGAAACCTCTCACAACTCTGTTCTTGGGCAGATTTGATCCGGAAACAAGACCGATTGCTTCCCCAATGATCTAGCATATGAATTCTGCAAGAATATCGAGTGGTCGCGCCTTGGATTGAAAGAAACAAGCTAAGGATGAAGGAAGAACACGAAGAACACGATTTGCGGCGAAGAACTCTGAAGACGCGACAAGGCTTGGCTGCGGAGGAAATTTTCCTTAAATAATAACCAGTGGACGGCTCAGATTTATTTGCTTCAATCCAACGGCTGATCTTCGTCTGATTTGAGCCAAACTTTTATGATGATGATCTGGGGCCAGGATCTGCCTTGTGGTAGCTCGGATTCTCCAGATATGCAACGGATGGTCCAGATCAACTCTGTCTATGAACGGACGCTCTAGAGCCCTCCAAGCTTGATCCAACGGTTGATTTAGCTCCGATTGTGATAAAACCTTCAGATCTTGATCAGGGTGCTTGATCAACCCTAGCCCTAGCTCGGATGGCTTCAGATCATCCCGGATGGCTCAGATCTAGCCGCTTTCGAATCGAACGGCCCAGATTTAATCGTAATCTTGATAATCTGATCCGGGTCACTTCCGACTCGAGTTTGACCCAATATGCTCTAGATCCTTGAACCTTGATGCCTACAAAAATAGATCAAGAATTTAATGGCCAAAATAATCCAAAAATTTGCATATTTGCAATTAAGTCCAAAATGTGAATAAGTTCTAAAACCTAGGGCAATTTCACAATTAAGCAATAAAAATATAGGTCAAACATGGATTTAAGCAACTCAAATGATCAATAAAATGGAATCTATCAACTCCCCCACACTTGAGCTTGAGCGTCTCGCGAAAACAGTAAAGATGTATCCCCTAGATTTACTTAAGCATAATTAGAAGCAATTAAAAAGAAATCACCTAGGGTTGTCAATTCTCATAAATCTAAGCTCTATGGATTACTATCTTGTCCTTAAATCAACAACTTAACCTTTTCATCCATCATGAGTCATTGAGATGAATCTAAATCACTAGCCTTTCAAGGAAAATATTGGTGGCTCTCTCCTTAAATTCTAAGTCGATGATGGAAGTGGAGCTCACTCAAACACATATGCTTCTTGCACTACCATAGGCTTGCTTATTATTTAATCTCCACCATTAATCATGATTAGGATCAACATCTATAAAAACAAAGAAAAACATAGAAAATGGTAAGGAGTGAAATAAAAACTAAGGAAATGGAAAAATTGGTAAAGTGGAAGACTTGAGTGCTTGAGGATGTTTCCCATGCTCTTTGCTGCTCTTATCAGTCCCCTAGTGAATTCCCAAGTTTGATGGAGTTAAACTTAACTAATCTCTTTGCTTTGGATGAAGAACTCTTCTTTAGTCTAATGTGCCAAGTCTCCTCCTTGCGTGCCATTTGGATCTTTCTCTTTTCTCCTCATCAAATCTTTTTCTTTTATTTCTTTCTAGTAAAGCTCAGAATGTATTGGAGCAAGGCTTGGACTCGGATGAGAAAAAAAATCTTCACTCATTTATGGTACCAAAACTCAAGTTGTGTGCCATCTTGTTTCTCTCTTCTTTCTTTCTTTTCTGATTTTTTTTTTCTTTAGACCAGCTGCTGGTTCAGTCACTATGTTCTTGAATTCTGATCAGAGTCAACTTCAACTCAGCCTTGCCGTGAGCTTCAAGAACGGCAGATGCAGTCCACTCGAAAATTCTGCCCCAAAAAGTTCAATTTCAGCAACTTCTTTTCAATTCTGCTCCACCTCTATCTTCTAGATCCGAAATTGAATGTGCACCTTCAACTTCAGATTCATTTTACACTTAATATCATGATTCATAGCTCCTCAAAAGATTTGGGCAGTTTCAGAATTTCTTCTCAGCTTTTGGTCAGATTATACAGCTGCAGTTCATCTTGTTTCTGCTGCATCCATTCCAGAATTGCTCAGAATTTATGCCATTGTCCCACTGCAATTCAGCTACATCATTTCAGAAGTTCTAAATCAATTCAGCTTCAATTCGGCTTCAGATGGAGGTCCAATTCCAGCATTCGGCAGCAATTTCTAGCTCAGATTCAGCTCAGCTTCAATCTAATTTGCTTGTATCATTCAGCAGCTTTCAGCTTTAGATTTCGGGAACAAACATTGCAATGCATTTCAGACTCTTTCCTCAGCTTGATTCCAGAGATTTTACACTGCTTTCCAGCTTTGCGCAGAGTTTTCAGATAAGTTTTCAGCTAATTCTCAGCCTTGTGCAGCTTTGTTCAGCTTGCCAACCAAATTCCCAATTGTTTTCAGCTGGAGTTCAGCTGCAGTTTAGAGCACTTCAGTTTGGACTTAATCAACAAGAAGTTGCTGATCTTGACTTCCAAATTCTTAATCCAAGCTTTTGATAACCAAATTATGTTTACCAGATTTTCCTTTTGGCACAAATTCTTTTCAGATATTGAAACAGATTTTTCCACTTAATGGTTTGATAACTCTACTTCGTCACTGTTTTTAGTCAGCTTGTTCTCATCTATTTCAAGGATTCGATCATGTATCAACTGTTTTTGCCCTGCTGCTCTTCAGAATACCTGATCACATGGTGAAGGATTTTTTTCTTAATTCTGGACAGCCACTTCACATTGGTTTCAGATTAGTACAGCTGCAGGCAAATTCAGATTAGTTGCAATCCAACAAATTTTTATCTGTTCAGCTACAATCCTGACATCCTGATTTTGCACAGTTGCATTTAAGCTTCCCACCAATCATGTTCTGACTTCTATAGCAATGATCATCCGCAACTAACTTCTAGCAGGGTGGCTGAACAACTTCAGATTCCTTTTGTTCCCCTTCTAAATGGCACAGATTTCAGCCCTTGTTTTCCAGCTTCTATTGCAGTCCAGTTTCGGCTTCTACTTCTCAGATTTCCTCAGCTTCAGTTCATCCTTCAGCAACCTCATAACTTAGCTGCAATTGTACAGATTTCATTCTTGACCCCTTGTTCTGGGCTCCACCTTGGCAAAGATTTTGGTACAATTGATTTAGACTTTTTCTGCATTCTCCTGCTTCATAATTCAGCAGCTACCCAGCAAACAAGGGGCTGTTAGCAATTCTTGGTCCACATCTTTCCCGAGCCAAATTAACTTCATTTTGGCACAAACCTTTGCTTTTGCATGCCATCTTTTTTTTTTCTTTTTCTTTCATTGCATATTTTCCTTTTCATTCTTCAATTGCATGCCACTTGGATCTTCTAAGATTAATCAAGAATCAAGATCTCCACTTGCTTCCAACTCGAACCACTTCTTCCCACTTGATCTTGACACCAAACTCAACTTAACTTGGCACAAAAAAAAAAAAATTTTTTTCGACATGAATTGCATAAAAATTGCTTCCAAATCACTAATCACTCCCCCACACTTAAATCTTTGTCCATCTCGGGCAAAATAACATCAAGAAAACATCCCAAGCAAACAAATCCATAGACAAAATGGGGTTAAGATTAGAAATAAGGAAAGACAAATAGAATAGACATGATTTTTGCCAAAATTGAGATGGAAAGGTAAACAAGGTGATTAGTCTCTATAGATGTGATCCAATCATTGAAATATGGTTTTGAAAGAACCTAAGCAAGTTCTAGAGTTCAATAACATGTGTGTATCACAAAATAAGGCTAATCTCACTAGGTAAAAATAATCCATCTCAAATTCTCAATTAAGAATCCAAAGCCAAGTAGTACTCAAATATTCAAGATTTCATCCATGAGCTTAAACCCTAAGTTTTGACAACCAAATTTAATTTATTTTCTAAAAGACTCTAAAATGCTATGGAGAAAATCTAGAGGGATACATTTATTTCTACTCATGTAAGGAAAAGTGCTAAAAACACAAAACATAGTATTTACAATGATTTTATTCATGTAATGTTACTCTACTCACTTATTTATTAACAATATCTCATTTTAAGAGTGAAAACATGCAATAAAGGAAAAGGCGACAAAAATCAAACTCCCTTTTATTTCTGGTGGTCGGAGTCTGTCAAGAAAAAGCCTCCACCGCGGTAGTGGAGGAGTCAGGGTGTGCGAAAGAGCTTCTTCCATTTGTTCCACTTCACTGTGCATCGCTCCCCCACACTTGGACTTAACAACAACCTGTTCATGTGGACGAAGATTATTTAAATACAAGACCCATTTAAGAGGTAGAGTGTTTTGAATTAAAGTAAAATCTACTCCCTCTTTATTCTTTTTGGGACACATTTCAGGAGGTTTCAGTCTGTTCAAATGAAGCTCCCACTCCAGCAGTCTTCTGGACCCTGCAAAACAATGTACTACCCCTCTAGAGCGTGCAGGGTACGAAGGAAATAAAATAATATCAGTTTTTGCATACAATTTATCCAAAAATGAATCACACCCAATAAAATCAAGTTTAGGCATCTCAAAGAATTTTTTACAATGAATATCTACCCAAGATGCATTAAGACACCTATCATAATCAATGAAATCTATTTTGGATGTTCCAATGAAATTTTCCCAATTATTCCCCACACATGACAAATCAAGAAATGTATCGCAGCCAATAAAATCAACTTTTGGTGCCCCTCTTGATGTATCCAAAAAAATAAAAGAAATACTTACCTGATCGCGCTGAAAAATACCTGGAGGTTCCACAATGATAGATGTGTCCATAGCTCCCTCCTGGTCAAGTATAGAGTCCGTATCAGGTTCAAGTTCTAGTAGGTGCTCAACTGGTATAAGTGATCCTTGGGGCTCTGTGCAATCCCCTACACTTTGAATCTCAACAGAAATAGGTGATCCTTGATCCCCTACACTTTGAATCTCAACAGAAATAGGTGATCCTTGGGGCTCTGTGCAATCCCCTACACTTTGAATCTCAACAGAAATAGGTGATCCTTGGGGCTCTGTGCAATCCCCTACACCTAGAATAATCTCTCCAGCTGTAAAAGCATCTGAAATGTCTTCTAAAAATTCCTCAGTCTCAGCAGTAAATACTCTCTCAGCCTCCTCTGAATGAATAGCTTCTCTAGAAAAATCCTCTAGAAATCCCTCAGCCTCTATCTCTGTCTGTTCCAGCTTCTCAATAAGATCCATGCTCCTGATGGAGTGATCCTCTCTCGGTTGCTTCATAGCATTGAAAAGACTAAACTGAATAACCGTATCTCCAATCTCCATAGAAAGTGTACCGGCATATACATCAATTTTTGTTCTGGCCGTCTTCAGAAATGGTCTGCCTAAAATCAATGGAGAACGGTGTGCCAGATAATCTCCCTCCATATCCAAAATATAGAAATCAGCTGGAAATATCAGCTCCTTTACCTTCACCAAAACATCTTCAATCATACCTGCTGGGCGTGTCTAGCTCCTGTCTGCTAGCTGTATCATCATGCCAGTGGGCTGTAAAGGGCCTATGCCGAGCATCTGAAAGACTGACCTGGGCATCACATTTATAGAAGCTCCTAAGTCTAACATAGCATCGTGAAATATGGTGCTCCCAATCTCACAAGAAACAGTAAACATCCCAGGGTCTTCACATTTCTGAGGTAGGGCATGGATAAGCGAAGAAACATTTTTCCCAATGCTGATCAATTCATTTTCCTTAAGCTTCCGTTTGTTAATACAAAGATCCTTCAAAAACTTAGCATACTTTGGAATTCTTTTGATCATGGTCAACAAAGGTATATTGATCTCCACTTTGCTGAAAAGCTCCACTAGTTCATTAAATTCCGTAGCCTTCTCCTTCTCCCCTTGTCTTTTGGTTGGAGTTCTCCCCTGTGGAAAAGGCAACGGAACCCTAAAATCATCAACTTTGGCCGGAAGTAGAGAGGCTGAATTCTGCTGTGCTGTCCCTTGCGTAGTGGCTGCTGTCCCTTGCGTCTCGGCACTGATTTCTTCTCCGTTTGCCGCCAAATTTGGAGGGTTGCTCGAGGACTGAGTTGGGAACGGGCTAGGGGTGGAATCAGCTGAATTTGAACTCATTTCAGTGTGGTTTTGGGCCAGAATTGGAGAAGCTGTCCGGTTTCCTGAAAAATCTGCTCTTGGACTCTTCGGAGATGAGGTGACCTTCCCACTCCTCAAATATATAGCACTCACATTCCCTTTGGGATTAGGAACAGTTTGGGAAGGAAGTTGATTTGATCCTTGAGCTTGATTGTGATTGATCCCACTCGCCAATTGCCCTATTTGCCTCTCAACATTTTGATTGTGTTGTTGTTGTTGTTGTTGCCAAGCTTGTTGTTGTTGTTGTGTTTGTACAACTTGTTGTAGCATCTCCATCACTTGCTGATGCTGAAAATCTCCTCCACTTGAGCTCCCATAACCTCCTTGGTTAACATAGCTCCTTGTCTGACCTTGAAAGGATGAATAAGAAGGCTGAAATTTTGATTGCTGATTTTGTTGAAAACTTGAATTTTGGGGCTGATAAGAGGGCTGATTAAATTGCTGCGATGCTTGAAAACCTTGCTGGGAGTTGTAGGGATGAAAGTTCTGATTTGGAGGTGGAAAATTAGGTGGTGAGGGCTGAAAACTCTGATTTTGAAACCCTTAACCGTAGGGCTGAAAATTCTGATTCATGGGTTGTGATGGCTGAAAATTTTGTTGATTTGAAGCTTGGAAAGCCGGGAATGACTGAAAGCCTTGCTGCCCTTGATAGGGTTGCTGGAATTGAGGATCAAATGCTTGGAATTGTTGCTGAAAATGTTGAGAATTAGGTTGAAACGGGAGCTGAAAACTTGGATTTGATGGCTGAAATTGTTGCTGATTGATCTGAGTTTGTTGGGGCTGCTGGAAATTCGGTTGAGGCTGCTGTGAGGACTGATTTTGTGGCTCTTGTTGGCAGAAAACATTCCCATACCTCAAGTTAGGATGATTCCTCCAACCGGGGTTGTAGGTAGATGAGTAGGGGTCATTTCTTTGTTGGAATGGAGCTCTAGCCAAGGCCGCAACCGATTCATCTTGTTGGAGATTTGGACAATGGTCTGAATAATGTTCTTGGCTTGAACAAATGCTACATACTCTTGTGACTTGATTTGGAAATGAAGTTGTTGTTAAATTTGAGGCTTGGTTCACATTGTTCACTGCCATTTGCTTCACTAAAGATGCCAACTCCGTCAATTGGTTCTCCAACAAGGAGCTCTTGCTTTCTTTTTGTTCATTAGGCGACACTTGAGCTTCATGAACCCCTCTTGTAGTGAGTGCTCTACTCCCAAATTGTTGAGTATTCTCCGCCATGTTAGAAATGAGTACTCTAGCTTGCTCCAGAGTTTTATTTACCAAGGCTCCCCCTGCCGCCGCATCAATCATGCTCCTATCCATAGGTAATAAACCTTCATAAAAATATTGCACAAGAAGTTGCTCACTAATTTGGTGTTGAGGGCAGCTAGAGCATAACTTCTTGAACCTCTCCCAATAATCATAAAGGGACTCTCCAACCACTTGTTGAATCCCACAGATACTTTTTCTGATAATGGCGGTTCTTGATGCTGGAAAAAACTTCTCTAAAAATCCTCTCTTCATTTCAATCCAACTAGCAACATGTCCAGTGGGCAAATAATACAACCAATCCTTAGCAGCCCCAGTCAAAGTAAAAGGAAATGCTCTTAACTTAATGTCTTCTTCAGAAACTCCCTGAGGCTTCATAGTAGAGCACACCACATGGAACTCGTGCAAGTGTCTGTTTGGATCCTCCCCAGATAAACCCTGAAACTTTGGCAACAAATTAATGATTCCGGATTTGAGCTCAAAACTCCCCCTAGCTCTGGATATGCTATGCTGGAGTACTGAAATGCAGCGTCAGGTGCTGCAAGCTCCTTCATGGTTCTCTGGTGGTCTGCCATGTCAATGCCTGAGTGAGTGCTGATAGTCTGAAGTGGAGGGATATCTGTAGTCTCAGAAAGAATGGCCTGGCTCCTCCTGACTCTGAAAGTCCTCTCAATCTCAGGATCGAAATCTTCTAATTCAGCACCTAGAGACCTGGTCATAAAATCAAACAAATCGCAGTAAAAGTGGATAAAAAGATAAAACAAATAAAATCAAATCAAAAGATATGACAATAAGCACAGAAGTAAGTCAAGAATGATATGAAATAAATGCACAAGCAAAAATCAAACACGTCAACAAACAGATTCCCCGGCAACGGCGCCAAAAATTTGACGAGCCCAGATTATGTGTCACGAATGTGGGCCTCAAATTTAAAATTTATAAATGAATGCTGGAAACCCTTTTTACAATCAAAATATGAAAATGTAATATAGGGGCCACAGGTCGTATTTTTCTCGGGGCTAGTTGACGTTGTTCGATTCGCGCTCGTATTTAGGTGTCGTTTGTGTTTTCGGGTTTCAAATCAAAATTGGGTTTTGGGTTGCTATGCAGATATGAAAGTGAAATTACAATGCCCTAAAAATCACATTTAATTCGATGCAAATCAATGCCAAAACTTCTTTTGATACAAGAATTGCAACAGCTAACACTAAAATTCAGAATGAAGCTTAAAGACAAAGCAATGAACTGGCTGTGACAAACTGAATTCGAATGTAATAGCTCACTAAAAGTGTTGTTTAACTACAGGAATTACATGCTCAAAACCATGAATCAGTAGTTGAATCCTCATTTAAAAACAGATTCCAAAGATGGTGCCCACTTGATACGCAAGGGATCACATTTGTGCCAAAAACTTAACAAAATTCAGCTATATAAATTGATGGGCAGCAATTGATGTAAAGAACTTGGATGGAAACACACAAATAGAACACAAACTTCACAAGCTACCGAAATTAGGACAGATTCGAATAACACAGCAATTACAAACTTCACAAATTTCCCAAGCTAAACAAACAGAATACAGCAATTGCAGAATTTCAGAATTGCAATGCAGAGGAAAAATCCAGCAAACAATGCTCTGTTGATATACAATTTCAGAACTGATTCTTGAGAGATACTTGATGGATTGCATAAATTGAAATTAGATGGCAGAATTGGAAACCGAAATGCAGAAAACACAGCTCAACTCAGCATCCAAATTCAGAAATTCTGGGCATTAAGGTAGAAATCAGCAACAATTCAGATGCGCCTACAAACAATCACAATCTATCTGATAGTAATTAAGCTGAAGATTGCAGAAGTTAAAGCTGGGTGGCAGATTTCGCAACTGAAATGCAGCAAACAAATATGAATGCAGTATGTGCAGAAATTGGAAACTGTGTGCAAAAATCGAAACCAGTTCAGCAGTTAAATCAAACACTACTTGAGGGGAACAACTGCAATGTAGATTCAGCTGGTAAAGCTATAGTTAGTTTGATACAAAGTGCAGGATTTAATAGCTTGATTCGCAGGAAATTTCAGAGATGATAACTGCAGCACAATGTGCAGGAATGAAGTTCAATTCAGATGCAAATCAATTGGACAAAATAATCTGAATTCAATGCAATGACACACCAGAATTACATTTAACTTGGCACTAATCCAATACTGATTTGTTGTTTGATACACAATGTAGGCTTGGAACTAAAGTGCAGTAACCATATGAACAATTCAGCAATGTTCTTGATATAGAAATGCAGTGCAAGAGTGCAGAAATGAAGTCAAACCTTCAGAATTCTAATGCAGCACTAGAAAACACAGCTATAAACCAATTGATGCGCAGGGTTGAATAATTAAATTCAGAGCTAGAAAACTAATCAACTTAGTCGCAAACTGGATGCAAAATGGTGCACAGAAATTGCAGGAATTCATTGTAGAATGCAGAATTGGGTTTTGATACACACAAGCTGATCTTAATTTCAGAAATACAACCGACTAAGAAATGAACTCGAATCTAACACATTAACACACTAATTGTGATCTCTGATTGCAAGGAATGAAGTTAAACACTAGTCGAATTGAAACAAAAGCTGAAAAATTCGAAACTGAACAAAAACAGGACAACAAATCTGATACGCAGCTAAGAAAATGGCACGCAACAATTAAAGCTACAATTAAACTGAAATTTAACTCACTCTTTCACTAAACAAGTTCCTAAACTACTAAACTCGAAGGATTAAAGCTAGATTAAGCAGAGACAAGTAAGAAACGAGATTAACCAAATCTGAAATGCGCAAACAGTAAGAACTACAGCAGTAATTGAAATTACAGCTAAACAAACGAATTTAACCAATGAAATCTAAACTCAATCACTCCCTAAGCTTAGATACTCTTTGGTTGTCAAGCAAAGGAGAGCCTCGAACCCGCAAGCTCAGCAAATCATGGGGAAAAACTCATCAGCGATTGAATACATCTCAAACTGCCCATTTCTGAAATTTCCATGCGATTTCTTCGTTTCAGCTGTGTCTGCGTGCGTGGGTGGATGGATGACGATCCAAGCTACTCAGGGAACCCCTCTGGATAGCTTAGATGGAAGGTGGTAGAGCACAGCCGATTCGAAGAGTGTTAAACGGACAAAGCTGTAGAAACCTCTCACAACTCTGTTCTTGGGCAGATTTGATCCGGAAACAAGACCGATTGCTTCCCCAATGATCTAGCACATGAATTCTGCAAGAATATCGAGTGGTCGCGCCTTGGATTGAAAGAAACAAGCTAAGGATGAAGGAAGAACACGAAGAACACGATTTGCGGCGAAGAACTCTGAAGACGCGACAAGGCTTGGCTGCGGAGGAAATTTTCCTTAAATAATAACCAGTGGACGGCTCAGATTTATTTGCTTCAATCCAACGGTTGATCTTCGTCTGATTTGAGCCAAACTTTTATGATGATGATCTGGGGCCAAGATCTGCCTTGTGGTAGCTCGGATCCTCCAGATATGCAACGGATGGTCCAGATCAACTCTGTCTGTGAACGGACGCTCTAGAGCCCTCCAAGCTTGATCCAACGGTTGATTTAGCTCCGATTGTGATAAAACCTTCAGATCTTGATCAGGGTGCTTGATCAACCCTAGCCCTAGCTCGGATGGCTTCAGATCATCCCGGATGGCTCAGATCTAGCCGCTTTCGAATCGAACGGCCCAGATTTAATCGTAATCTTGATAATCTGATCCGGGTCACTTCCGACTCGAGTTTGACCCAATATGCTCTAGATCCTTGAACCTTGATGCCTACAAAAATAGATCAAGAATTTAATGGCCAAAATAATCCAAAAATTTGCATATTTGCAATTAAGTCCAAAATGTGAATAAGTTCTAAAACCTAGGGCAATTTCACAATTAAGCAATAAAAATATAGGTCAAACATGGATTTAAGCAACTCAAATGATCAATAAAATGGAATCTATCAAGAACTCACTCACTGTTCGCTCCCTGATCGGTCACCAGACCGATCAGGAGCAAGTCAGTGAGGAAGCTGCTTGCTCCCTGATCGGTCACCAGACCGATCAGGAGCCACACAGTAGGTTCCCAACCTCACTGTGCGCTCCCTGATCGGTCACCAGACTGATCAGTCCTCGCTGGATCGGTCACCAGACCGATCCACGAAGAAGCAGCGTGCCAATATCCCTGATCGGTCACCAGACCGATCCAGGGACTCAAACCTAGCCCTCTAAGCTAGGGATTCATCCACCTTAGCCCTCCAAGCCAAGGATTTCACCATCTAACTCTCCAAGTTGGGAATTTGCACCTAACCCTCCAAGTTAGGACTTTTCATCTAGCCCTCCAAGCTAGGACTTTTCACCTAGCCCTCCAAGCTAGGACTTTTCACCCAACCCTTCCGAGTTAGAACTTCATCCAACCTAGCCCTCCAAGCTAGGCACTTGACCCTCCAAGCCAGGACTTTTCACCTAATTCTCCAAGTTGGGACTTTGCACCTAACCCTCCAAGTTAGGACTTTTCACCTAGCCCTCCAAGATAGGACTTTTCACCCAACCCTTCCGAATTAGGACTTTCCAACACCTAGCCCTCCAAGCTAGGATTTTACACACCTAACTCTCCAGGTTAGGATTTTCCAAACCCTGCCTAATCCTCGATCAGGACTAAATCATAATCATCATAATCATCAACCTAAACTAAAATCAGTGTCAACACCAAAACAACAATCAGGGCCAGACTGCATCAACACCAGCCACTTATAAACCTTTTCCTCCTCGCCCAGTGTCGCGAGCCCTAGCCCGCAGCCAAGCTACGTGATCCCCGACTCCTTTTCCTCTTCTCCTTTCGCCCGTAGCCAAGCGCCCAACGTTTCTTCTCCCTTTTCCTTTGCGAGCCCTAGATCATCGCCAAGCCCCGCTGGAAGCCCTCCTCCTTCCACCTTCTTCATGCGTGAAGGAGCTGCGATGCCAAGTGCAGTTCGTGGTGGGTTGGCAACGGTGGGAGCCCTAGCTTCCTTTTCCTTCAATTCCTCTGCCCTGTCTCATTTCCTGAAACTAGGTAGGTGAGCTAAGATCAAGGGAGGCTCGGTGAAACTAGTACCGACGACTGGGAGCTACGGATTGATCTCCTTGTTGGGCCAGATGTAGATAGGAAGCTCATCGGACGATCTTTAGTGGGTATAAGCTCGTTTTCCATCTTTGAATTGGTGTGAGATGTTGGAAATCTTGGATTCTCTAGCTAGTGCTGATCCAAATTGTTCATAGGGTTGTTACTCTGCTGTTTCGGGAGCATTGCGTGGGATGGGAGCTAGAAACTCATGGCCAACACCATTTCAGGTAAGAGTTGACCGGTTGAATTAATCTTGGTAGCATTGATCCTGTTAATCTACTGTTTGATTGTGGATTTCTCATTCTCTATTGGATTTGTTCTTCTGATCGATATAGTTGTGTTGGCCTTGTGATTTTTGAATTTTCGGTTTGAGTCCTTAGGGTTGGAGAAGCTAGATTAGAACTGGAACTCACTGTTGGAATGGGTTTTGACTTTTGGATGTCCTTCTTCATCGTGAGATTTCTGTGAGTTCTACGTTTGAGTTTGATCTGATATTGCTATGGAACAATGAAGATGGTTTTGCTTGATTTCAACTCTTTTATCTGATTTGTCTCCAAAAGATTGAATATGTGATGGTGGGTTTCTGATGACATTGGAGTTCGCTTATGTTTGCTATTTCTTGATCTTGGCCATATGTTTTCTGATCAGATGGATTGAATCTATCAGAATAGGATTAGGTTGTTTAGCTATTGAACTTTGTATTGGTTGTTGAAGTGTGTTAGCTGTGTATAGTTTATTGTTTACTCAGTGTGTGAGTTTGTTCTGTGAACATAACTAGGTTTGATAACTACCCTAGCTTGTTACTGATAAATCTATTCCCTGGGTGTTGCTTTAATGAATACGATTTTAGTTTGTAATTGTGTCGTGAGGTCTTTGGGTTGGATGGGCTATCCTGTTGTAGAGATTATTGTCGAGAGCTCCCCAAAGCTAGCATCTATTTTGGGTGGTTGGATTCTGTTCTTCTTAGTTTTGTGTTAACGCCATGAGCTATGATGATTGGAGTTGTCTTCGGTTTCTGGAAGTGGCAGGCTTGAATCTGGATATGTTTGAATAGGTTGTTTGGAGCTGAAGTTTACTGCTATAGATCGGTTTTTGAAGCTAAATTCTAGTTGGATTAGGTTATAGCTTAGTTCCTTTTGAGCTTGTGATGATTACCATGTGATACATTTTTAGAAGATCTCTGATCAAGAGGTAGATTGGTAGAGATGAGTTGGGTTTGATCATATTTTTGTTAGTAATCTACCTAGATTCTATTCTTCATGGAATTGGAATTTTACTGCTACATAGCTATGATAATCTATTTTGGCATGGTGTGGAATGGATAAAATGCTTTGGTTGTTCTTAGCTTAACGAGATATGGATCAGTTGGAAGGTGTAGGGTTTGGATTGGATTATAGGTTTTGTTCTCCTTCTTGTGATCATTGTCGTGAGCTTTTGGGTGGCATTTGTTTCATGGGAGTCCTTGTTGGATGGAATTAGAGGTTGGGTGAGCTATTGGTTGAAATACATATTAGGTTTAATTTGAGATTAAACCTAATAACCTAAGCTTGATAATTTGGGTTCCGAAAACCTAACATGAATCTAATCTAAGTAGTTTGGGATAATTAAGGGTTAATCATTTAATTATGATTAATTAAATGAAACAGGATAATAAGGACGATCCTAATAAATTGAGATAACTCGTTTAGCTATAAATTATGTATTATTATAGCTAAACATTATGCCTTTGATACAGGGCTTTGATTGAGTTTATCATTGCTGACTACCGGACGGGAGGTTCTTTTTGATATGAGCATCTTCACTTTGAGGCAGGTACCTTGACTTATCTATTTAGATATTGTCATATTGCTATGCATGGTTTGTTATAGATAGCAGTAGGTTTATACGTTTATCTGCTTTAGATATCTTTAATTGACATTGGTTGCTTATTCTTGAGATGATCTCCCTTTAGTTTCATACAGTCTCGATGGTTGTCATGTGTGTATACGTATATAGATGTAGTGATATGTCCCATCGCATTTGACATTGATGGATCACTAGTTACTTTGCCAGTATACCTAGTAGGTTACTTGTATCCCATGATATAGGATTCAGACCTATACATAGCACACTAAGGTGATAGATGAGGACTTGGTGGATGTTGTATGTGTTAGTGTCATGCACCATCCTTGCATTGTTGCATGCTAACGATTATCGCCTCCTATGTAGTCTGAGCCCATCGCCAGTTACATGAGGATATGCACACACATCCACTCAGGGGTAGTGGCTACCATAGAGTGTGTGCATTTGCCCTGTATTGCTCCGCTCGGCCACTATTTGGAGAGTGGTTCCGGAGAGTGGTAGTAGCCAGGGATCCCTTCTCGTCCTGAGACACAAGAAGATGAGAGCGAGACTCCCCTATTGCTTGGGGTAGGAGGGTGCCCTCCACCAGTATCCTGTCCACTCAGTCACTCAGGAGCAGTGATAGCAGAGTGCGTACAGTTGTCACAGCCCTACCCACTCAGACGTTCACTTATGATAGGTGGACGATGGGCTGACTGGTGTCAGGGGTGACACATGTCATTGCACCATGTGCATATTTTGCATCGTGCATTATTTATGCTTGTTGCATTTTGGTTGACATGCACATACAGGAAACATGTATACCTTGGATTATGTGTTATACTTGTTCTATAGGGATTGATCCCACCCCTCTCCAGGATAGATGGATTCTGGTATGTACATACATTCAGTATTTCAGTGTATGCATTTTCTATTGTACATATGAGACTGTATCAGCGTGACTCTTACTGCTAGTATAGCTTACTATGCATATCTGTTAGGTATCCGCTGAGTTCATCTGGACTCACACCGTTGCCCATGTTTTTAATTTCAGGTTGAGATATTTGTAGTCGCCAGAAGAGCCCAGCAGCCAGTCCCTACCCATCGCGACGACATGGTTTTGTTTTGTACTTGGCAATGCATTTATTTCATATTTCTTTTAGGGATTTATATATGTCTCGTGAGTGTTGTTGTGAGCTCTAAGGGGTTTATGTATTGGTTGTTTTGTCATAAGTTGGGCCGGTCCGCAGTCAGGTATGGTTTACTATGTTTTATGATTATGGTCATCTTGCTTTTTATGTTATGTCTTGATTTTGAGTCTTGAGGCCAAATATATACTGCGTGTGATGTTTGTATGCGTAAATTATCCGTTGGATAGGGGAGGTGCTGTTCGATTTTATATTGGACCAGCGACTCCTTAGGTCTTGGGGCGTGACTTATAGTGTATATCCTAACAATCTCCCACTTATACTAAAATACTATGCTGCCAATAATATTGCCATAGATCTGATTCCCATCCCCTCAACATGCCTATCATAAGCTTTTGCTGGAAGGGCCTTAGTGAAAGGATCTGCCAGGTTATCTAAGTTGGATCGAGAAACACGATAGAGCGGGGGTGAATATCGTGAAAACTTTTTCGAATAAGATTAAGAGAAGGTACGCAGCGGAATTAAAAACAAACACGAGGAACACAAGTATTTTTACTTGGTTCGGAGTCGCGGTCGGCTCCTACTCCAAGGCCCACGGTCCTTGACCGTTTACAGCGGGCAATTTTATAGTAGCGCAAAGATTTACAGAATTTGGTACAATAGTAGTGCAGTAAATAAACAAGTACACTTTTCGTTACCGACGCCCGGTGTGGATCATACTTCTGAGCAGAGGGTCGTCGTCGGCGCTAGGATGTCGAGAACGGAGTTTTCCGGAGCAGCGCGCATGAACGAAAAGCTTAGAGGCGTTGGAAAATTGTTGTTTTGAAGCCTTGGGGTCGAGCCCCTTTTATAGTGCTCCTGGGGGCGCCTGGGACGTCGGGGGCGCCTGACACGTGCCTTCGGATCCGAGAACCTCTATCCGAAGCTTGGTTAGCGCTTATCCCCTTCGAATCGGCTCTGGAGCTGACTGGGGTGCCCGGGACCTCTCGGGCGCCCAGCTTGACTGGGTCCGCTGGCTTCGTGGCTAATTTTGCTTCGACTCATCTTTGGATTTGACCTTGGGCGCCTGGGACCTCCCGGGCGCCTAGCCCAGTGTTGTTTCGAAGCGATTCTTGCTTACTGCTTGTTTGGCTTTGACCTTGGGCGCCCGGGACCTCCCAGGCGCCTAGCCCAGCTGCATGCCCCTCTCCTTTGGGGCGTTCTAAGCTGCAAATACACACTCCTTCGGTCCCTGTATCCAAGGTTAGTTCCACAACAAACAAAGCAAGAATATTAGTTAGTTTTTACAGCCGTAGCTGTCTTGGTTCTGACTTTGGGTCTCCCAAATGGAACCCTAGGTCGAACCGATGTCTACTATTCCCTCGATGGGGAACACGTCCTCACCTACTCCTCTCAGGAGAGTTTACCTTTTTGCCAACCAACTCCTCCGGTTGGACTTTTGCCCAGCAGCCCTTCGCCAGGTACCTAGCAGCCCTTCGTCAGGTCTTAGGGTTTCATGCCTAGCATCCCTTCGCTAGGTGCCCAGTAGCCCTTTGCCAGGTCTTCGATGCCTAGCAACCCTTCGCTAGGTGCCTAGCAGCCCTTCGCCAGGTCTTAGGGTTTTGATGCCTTGCAGCCCTTCGCTAGGACTTCTTTCTGCACACTCAGTGAACACATTAGACCAAAAATAACATCTTAACTCCTGATCCCTTTGCCATTATCAAAACCCAGGTTTGACTTAGGTGCTGCCTGCACCAACAATCTCCCCTTTTTGATTTATTGCAACCCGGTTCAAAAAGTTAAGTTAAACAAAAAGCAGGTAAAGTACCAATTTTGATTTCCTCCCCCTGGAAGAAATCTCCCCCTAGGGTTTTCAAAAGTTCGTGGGGTTTTTGAAAAAGTTTCGGTTTTTGAAAAAGTTTCTAAGTCTAAAAGTGAAACGTTTTTCAGGTTTTCAGTACTTAGAAAATTTTCACAACAAGTTTAATTAAGAAAACATTTCCAAAAAATATTTTGAGTTGGGCACTTGAAAAATTTTCAAGAGAATTTGAAATTTATACTTAGAAAATTTTCAAACAAGTTTAAGTAAGAAAACATTTTTCAAAAAATATTTTGAGTTGGGCAATTGGAAAATTTTCAAGAGAATTTGAAATTTATACTTAGAAAATTTTCAGCCAGCCAATGATTTAGAATTAGTACTTAGAATAATTTTTGAATGCAACTAATTTCGAAAATAATTTCCAAAATACTTAGTTTTTGCACTTTAGAATATTTTTTAAGCTTATTCTGAAGTTTTGACATTTAGACAATTTGCAAGCAGCTTAGATACTTTAAAAAGCAGTTTAAATACTTAGAAATTTTTCAAGCAGAGAACTTTGCTTTTTGAAAAACAATAAAATCTTTTTGGAAAAAAAGTTTTAATTTTAAAAAATTAAATTTTGAAACCTTTTTTTTTCTCCTTTCCAATCTCTCCCCCTTTGCCATATATCAAAAAAAATATAGCAAATAATGAGTAATCAAGGTAAGATGCTGTACTGAACCAATTCTAAGTTTGAACTGGACCAAATCAATTTGAATTTCTACTTTCGGGTCCTGTCTAACCCAATTAGCTACTTACTAACTGTTATAAACAGTAGCTTTCGCTAGGGTAAGTCAAGTTAAGTGATCTGATCAAGTTAGATTTTCTAAGCTTGACACTTAACTTGATTACTGTTGATTGGTATTTAGTGCCCCAATTACTGCAGATGCACTGACTTAAACATCATGAATCAAGGCAAAGACCTAAGCATCTCAACCCATTCTAGGTTATCAATCAAAAGTACCCTAAGGTGCTTGTGAGATGATGACTTCTAGATCTATAGGTGCATGCAGTTCTAGAGTTAGGGCCTAGGCTAAGTCCATTTGCGAAAAAAACCCTAGTTTTGAAGGGGGTAGTTTTTATTAAAAAACTAAGTCGGAAAAATCATTTTAAATAACATAATGAAAATAAAGAAATGATTTTGCAAAAAGTAAAATAGTTTTTTGAAAAACAATTTAATTAGAGCAGTCCTATTCTACCAAGCATAACCCTGACTACCTTCTTGATAAAAGGAAGTTAATCATGTAAACAACTAGCAACTAGATATGCGTAGATGTCAACTGGTTAAAGCAAGGACCAAAGTAGTCAAAACACGAGTCAAACATCAGTCAATAGTACAATAAGTCAACTGAAGTCATCTGGAGTCTAAGAGGAGGGGTCCGGAGGGAAGAATGGACTGGGCTGCCAGTTTTGGAACCAAGACATCATCTCGTCATGTCAGGGCCTGATTTGCCTCATGCTCGGCTCAGAGAGCATCCATGTACTCAGTGTGGTGTGCATCTCTCGTCTGGCGGTCGGCTAGAATAGCTTCCATGTGCTCGTTAGGGTAAGCTCGGTTTACATCATGCTCTGCCTGAATCGCGTCGACTATCTCGATGTAGTGGGCTTCCTCTTCCTCTCGAAGGCTATGAATCTCTGTCTCAAGTCGTGTCACTCTCTCGTCTAGCGTCGGCGGTGGGGGCTCGTCCATCTGCTCTCGGATCTCGGTAGTGAGATCTGCGACGTCGACCTCTACCTCCTCATCGGAATCGATCTGGACTCCGGCTCGCTGACGTCTCCATGATAAAACCCGATACCCGAGACATCTATGCCCGCTAGGGAAAAGTTTCTATACCCAATCTCGTCAAACTCAGTCATCGAGGTCATCTCTCCATCGGTAATATCGCGATCGTGATGATGAAGAAGAGAAGTGATGATGTGGCAGTAAGGGGTGCGTACCCGACCCTGAGTAGTGACACTGGATGCATGTAGAATGGTGAGAAATATGTGAAGTCCAATATCAATATCTAGGTGATGGATCAAAGCATACAGCAGGAAGATATGGAATGGTCGCATGGTCGCGACGTCCCTAGTGGTCAAGGGAAGAATGCAACGTACCAGTACTCTATAAAGAGCATAGTCCTGGACTTGGAGATTTACTGATTGAAACCGACTAACCAGGGGGTTTCGGGCAGTTCTATAGAAGTATGAATAAAGGGTATCCACATCAATATGGGAGTAGGGAGGAGAAAAGGGAGGATCCCTAGGACGGTAACAGCAGAAGGTGGACTGGGAAGGTCACAGTCCAAGAAATCTGTTAAACAACAAGGGCGTGATCATCAAGGGCATTCCTTGTACAGTGGTGACATGGCTAAGATCATCTTGTCTTACTAAGTTGTTGTAAAATTCTGCACATAGGGTCGTATTTATAGGATGAGTGCAGAAAACAAGTCGATCAAGTTGATAGAAGTTAATGACGTCCATGGCTACTGGACAGGATTGAGTGAAAAGCTGTCTATTCAAGAAGCTTGTCTTGATGGGTTTATAGGTTGTCCTAGCAAACTTATTCATTAGTTCTAGGGTCGGAAACCTAGGGTCAGGGCTAGGCTCGGGCCCGGGGTTGGGTTAAGTAGTACGATGTTTTCTAACATAATAAGGAATATGCATTTAACGAAATAACTAAAAGAAAATAATTAAAAAATACATGAAAAATTGATACCAGGTAGCCATCCGGGGAGGCATGGTTGAAGTGGAGCGTTTGAGGGCACGAGAGGGTCGTTCGGACGCCTTAGGAGGAGAAGAGTTAGAGAAGAGGTTCGTTTTTGGTGTGGCAAATGAAGGGGGTTTCGGTGGCTTTATATAGGGCTTGGTCGGGCGCCCCGGAAGGGTCGGGCGCCTGAAGTCAGTCGTATGCTGCCAAAGGCAGCTTTTTGGTGTTGATGCTGTCCTTGGGGGCGCCCGTGAGGACCCGGGCGCCTGGGGTCAGCTGCTATGTGTGGCAGCTTTTGCTGCCTTTGATTGACTTGAAGGTGTAGGCGCCCGATATGTCACGGGCACCTAGCTTAACTAGATATTGACAGCTTTTGCTGTCTTGATCGAAGAGAAAAGGGAGGTGGGGTGCCTGAGGGGTCACGGGCGCCCGATTTGACTGTGTTTGACCATTGACCAGGTTTGACTCTAATGACCAACCAACAATCAAGACAATCTAAATTCAATGTTTTATTTAACAATATTACAGAAATCAGATTTTGCATTAACTTAAGTCCTAACTATCTCACCCGATATCTAGTTATCAATCACGTTAACTTATGAGTTTTTGTGAGACAGGTTTTAATAGAAGTATTTAGAAAGACCATGATTAATTTTAAAAGTTAAATTAATTTTGAAAGCAATTAGTTTTGAATTTATTTTGACAAAGAATATTTGAATCTAAGATTAACTGAAAATTTGTGTTAGATTCGAATTTGACAAAGAGTAAACTGAATTTGAATTTCAAAAATTGACTTCCAGGTCTTGGCGAGGCACAAGACCTTCTTTGGCCGTAGCCTTATTGGATCATCAACCCTTTCCTTGACAAAGCCTTTTCGTGAAATTTCATTTTCAAGGTTACTTTTTGAGAAATTCTGGTCTAACTAGCTTGGGTCTTGGATCGGTAGCTTCGGCTAGTTTCACCGGTCTAAAGAGACCAAGTAGTGTATACTTGACCTTATTAGAAAAGGCTTCCCTAACGTACTATCATCTCACCGCCACCCAATACTATGTTGTTCAAATTTCAGTTAATTGGTTTAGTCCTTAGTCTAACCAGTCCTAGGTCTAAGCATGGTAAATTGCAGAAAATAAATAGACAAGCAATCATGCAATTTAAAACAAGAAAAGAAATTCATTTAACTATAAAAATGATTTTTAAGTTGGCTCCCCCTGGACTAAAGCCACGGTAATGATTAGGCAAGATATGAATCTTGTCCTTGGGAATTCAATACTGATTTGGTCCAACTTGGTTGTTCAGGCACAGTTTGGGTACCCATGCCTGAATTTTGGGTCTAGACTGATTGAGTACAGCATAATATGACCATTGTCTAGCCTTGGTTCGATACCCTAATCCGGATCGATTTAGAACGGACTTCTGTTTTCCAAGGATCATGTCAAGACCCTTGGAACCCGAAGTGAAACGTTCCAAAGTTGCTCTAAGGTCCTTGACTTGAGTTTTCAAGAAGGAGTTCTCTTTCTCAAGTTTTTCAACTTGAGTAGAGGTTCCTTCTTGAACCTTCTCAGTTAAGGAGCTAGAGTTAGCTCCCTCTTTCAGGAGTTTTACTTCTTGTCGGAGGGATTCGACTCGGATTTTGGCTTTCGCCAAGTCGCGAGATAGATAAGAAATTAACTCTGATAATTAAACTCTAGAAAATTCACTTATAGTGATTTTGCCGTCCTCTGAAAATGTGAGCTTTCCGTCGTCCGACTCTGATTCTGATCCAGTCTCGATTTCTTCCGAAGCAGTCAGGGCGAGCAGGTTTGATTGTGGGGCCTCTTCTTCTTCTTCAGAGGAAGACTCGTCCCATGTTGCTTGAAGGGCCTTCTTCCTTCTTGTCTTCTTCGTCTCCTTCAGATTGGGGCATTCCATCTTGTAGTGACCCTTCTTTTTGCATTCGTAGTAGGTTACATTTGGTTTGGTCTTTTCATTTGATGGTTCAGCTGGCTCTTCCTTCTTCGGCTGGCTTTCCTTCTGTTTATTTGATTTTTCAGCTCCTTGTAGTAGTCCCGGGCTAGCCGAACCAGCTTGGGTCGATCTCCTTCGCTGTCTTCTGAGTCTGAGTCCGAGTCAGACTCGGGTGCAGGTTGAGGCTTCTTCTTGGTCATCTTTCCAGTTTTGCCTGCAAAAAAAGCAATGTCTTTCTCGGCCAGGGTGCAGTTAGTCTGCCCATGTAATTCAAGTTCAGAAAATAACTTATCTAATTTGATTTTAGAAAGATCCCATGAAACTTTGTACGCATCTACCATAGATGCCCACAAAGTATTTCTCGGGAAAGCGTTAAGGGTATACTTGATCAGGTCACGGTTCTCTACCTTGTGACCGATTGAGTATAGACCGTTCATCAACTCTTGGATTCTGGCGTGGAGCTGGGCTGCTGACTTGCCGTCGTTCATTTTGATAGTGTAGAGTTTGTTTAGCAGTAGGTCCCTCTTGCTGATTCGGGTGTCGGAGGTTCCTTCGTGGAACTCAATTAACTTACCCCAAAGTTCTTTTGCACTGTTGAATGGTCCCACCCGGTTCAGCTCTTCCTTGGTTAGACCGCATTGAAGTGTCTGGGTCGCTTTAGCATCCGCCTCGATCTTCCTTTTTAGTGAGGCGTCCCATTCGGTGTAAGGTTGTGACACTCCTTCAGCATTTTTCGGGATTTCCAAACCAGATTGGATGATTATCCACATGTCCACCTGAGTTTTCAGGTGGGCTTCCATCCGACTCTTCCAGTAGGAGAAATCCTCCCCACTGAAGAGTGGTGGTCTGGCTGTACTAAAATCCTCTTGCATGGCCATTTAGAAATTCTGAAATAATAGCAACAAAAACAAACTGTCCCAAGACTTGGTCTTGGATTAGCAGTGCGGGAAGAAGAAAAAAATTATCGAGTGGTGTTGCACCAACCTCGATTAACGATAAAAGTTCGATTGAAAGAAAATTTCGTAAAAATCCAAAAAATTCCCAAATTGGTGGTTGCACCAAATTTGAGCTACTCTGCTCTGATACCACTTGTTGGATCGAGAAACACGATAGAGGGGGGGGGTGAATATCGTGAAAACTTTTTCGGATAAGATTAAGAGAAGGTACGCAGCGGAATTAAAAATAAACACAAGGAACACAAATATTTTTACTTGGTTCGGAGTCGCGGTCGACTCCTACTCCAAGGCCCACGGTCCTTGACCGTTTACTGCGGGCAATTTTATAGTAGCGCAAATATTTACAGAATTTGGTACAATAGTAGTGCAGTAAATAAACAAGTACACTTTTCATTACCGACGCCCGATGTGGATCGTACTTCTGAGTAGAGGTTCGTCGTCGGCGCTAGAATGTCGAGAACAGAGTTTGCCGTGTTGGGACCGGGTGCATGTTGACATGGATGCGAGTTCATAATTTTAAAATTAATTACATGCAGCGGAAGGTTTAGCATAAATAATTTCTCAAATTATTTAACCACACATCTAAGCATGCAACTTTATCTTGTGTAGACATAATCATATATTAATAATTTTGCGGAAACATAAACTAATTTACGTATTACCTCGCGTAACTCGAAGGAAGGGACGAGATCCAACCGTAAGTGTCCCTTGGAAGCTCCGCCTCTATTCGCGTCCACGCGCGAGTATCTTCGGGATGACTTCGCAAAGCCACGAGTTTCGTGTTCTCGAGAACTACTAGATTCTCTGAGAACGCGACAAGAAAAACCAAGAGAGAAGTAATCACATCGAAAAACTCACTACCAAGGTTGGCCGGAATCACAATTCCGGCGAGAAGGAGGAAGATGACTTGCGCCCAATCCCCAAGTGATGATGGCTGGAGAGGAAGATCATCCCAATGGAAGAACTTCGTCGCCTCGGTGCTTCTCCTTGTGCTCACGGCAAGAAGAAGGGAGAAGAACCTTGTGGTCGGCCAAGAGGAAGAAGGGAGGAGAGGGAGAGAGCCCAGGCAAGAATACTTCGATTATTTTTCAAGCCTTGCCTTGGGTCCTTTATATAGTGGTCTCTCAACCATCAAGCCTCTCAAAAAAGAGACTTATTCCATCATGCCAAGTTTTATCATATTTTAATTCATGATAAAATCGACCAAGTCTCCTTTTTTCTTATGGAATAAATTTTCTTATCATGGTAAATCAATCCATGATTGATTTTATAAAATAAAATAAATCAATCCATGGTTCATTTTAATTTCCATAAAAAATAAACCAAACCTTGGTTTATTATATAAAAATTTATATCATCCATAATTTTATAAAACAAACCACACTTGGTTTATTTTATAAATTGAACCAAAAACTTGGTTCTCTCCCTTTGTTGTGGCCGACCAAGCAATGAGGATGGAGACCCTCTTTGGCCGGCCCATCCAAGCCACGCCCCAATGAATTAAACTTATTTAATTCATCTATTAAGTCTTCAAAAGACTTAGCCATTTTACACTTCCGATGCGTCTCTGAAAAATTCAGATTCGACTTATCGTTTGGCTTAATTAAACCTAATCTCTCTTGATTGGAAAATCTAATTTTCAACTCGTTTTAAATCCCTCGGATTACTCGTAGTGCGTGTGACTAAATAGGCTTTCGATTTATGTTGGCTGTCTATAATTAATTTATTATAGAACGATCATGAGTGACACCTATTAGTACATCATGATCCCCAATTAATCGAAAGATCAACGGTTGACCTCAGAAACAATTATGAAACCCTTCAGCAGTTATAATGAATCGTGCCCCATTCCCTTCACCATCTTATACCCTCTGTGTTCAGGACATGGTCTATGTGTGTCTGTCCCCACTAGGCTGACTACGTCACACCTAGACCAAGTAACGTTTTCTCGTCCTATGGATTCTAATTACTCTCATGTATTAAGAGATTCATACTCTGAATATGTCATGCTCTGGCCAGAGACTTCAAGTAACAATCCGACAATAGGCCTCGGGTATACATCTCCTCGCAAGGAGTGGTGAATCCTTTGTAGGCTGTTCAAACATCTTCGGGCACTTCGGCTTATACCCAATCATCCTGGGTCCACACCTCCTTGGAGATGCTTGCTTAAGATGTCAAAGTATAAGTCTCCATGACCAAGATGACTTGAACACCGTAAGTCAAAGGAACATCCCACTTAAGCTGCAGTAAGAACTTCACTGACATATCTATATGTAGACTACCATATGAAGTTTTACAGCCAGTCACTCCAATGAACTAGTTCCCTTAACTAGCATTCATGTTTATCTCCGGACATCTCAATGTCACCAGCCAGTGAGAATCAGCTGATTAGAGAATAACCCATGCTAGTCTCAACAGAGTTGATAGTGTCCGTATTTATCAATTCATCGACTAGGGACAATTTCAATACTTCACAATTGCACATGTAGAGATAATCACTAGTTGTGAATTCATCACAAATTCTCTCATGCTGTGAATTGTATTGCGGATATTCAGTAAATGAGTTTAAGATTGCAATCAAATACATAAACATGTATACTCAAATAGTGAATATTCATTTATTAAAATAAATGATTACAATCATAAGGCGATTGCCTTAGGACATTTTTCTCATATCATTAACATGCCGGAGCAGCGCGCTTGAACGAAAAGCTTAGAGGCGTTGGAAAATTGTTGTTTTGAAGCCTTGGGGTCGAGCCCCCTTTTATAGTGCTCCTGGGGGCGCCTGGGACGTCGGGGGCACCTGACACGTGCCTTCGGATCCGAGAACCTTTATCCGAAGCTTGGTCAGCGCTTATCCCCTTCGAATCGGCTCTGGAGCTGACTGGGGCGCCCGGGACCTCTTGGACACCCAGCTTGACTGGGTCCACTGGCTTCGTGGCTGATTTTGCTTCGACTCATCTTTGGATTTGACCTTGGGTGCCCGGGACCTCCCGGGCGCCTAGCCCAGTGTTGTTTCGAAGCGATTCTTGCTTACTGCTTATTTGGCTTTGGCCTTGGGCGCTCGGGACCTCTCGGGCGCCTAGCCCAGCTGCATGCCCCTCTCCTTTAGGGCGTTCTAAGCTACAGAAACACACTCCTTCGGTCCCTGCATCCAAGGTTAGTTCCACAACAAACAAAGCAAGAATATTAGTTAGTTTTTACAGCCGTTGCTATGTTGGTTCTGACTTTGGGTCTCTCAAATGGAACCCTAGGTCGAACCAACGCCTACTATTCCCTCGATGGGGAACGCGTCCTCACCTACTCCTCTCAGGAGAATTTACCTTTTTTCCAACCGGCTCCTCCGGTTGGACTTTTGCTCAGCAGCCCTTCGCCAGGTGCCTAGCAGCCCTTCGCTAGGTCTTAGGGTTTCGATGCCTAGCAACCCTTCGTTAGGTGCCCAGCAACCCTTTGTCAAGTCTTCGATGCCTAGCAGCCCTTCGCCAGGTCCCTAGCAGCCCTTCACCAGGTCTTAGGGTTTCGATGCCTAGCAGCCCTTCGCTAGGTGCCCAGCAGCCCTTCGCCAGGACTTCTTTCTGCACACTCAGTGAACACATTAGACCAAAAATAACATCTTAACTCCTGAACCCTTTGCCATTATCAAAACCCAGGTTTGACTTAGGTGCTGCTTGCACCAACAATCTACTGATGCAATTTTGGCACAACAACTTCTCCTCGCTTTATGATGTCTCGTATCAGGTGGTACTTACGCTCAATGTGTTTACTTACCTTATGGGCTCGTGGTTCCTTTGAGTTTGCTACTGCACCATTATTATCACAATAAATTGTGATAGCTTTGGGAAAACCAAGAATCACCTCTAAGTCCATCAAAAAGTTCCTGAGCCATACAACTCTTTGGCTGCCTCAGAGGCTGCCACATACTCAGCTTTCATGGTGGAGTCCGCAACGTATTTCTGCTTAATAATGCTCCATACTTTAGCTCCACCTCCCAAAGTAAACATATAACCTGAGGTAGACTTACTGTTATCCCTAGATAAAGGTTTGACAACTTCTCCCAAGTCCTTCATATCAAACTGCTTGGACAACCATACCCTTACGTCTGACAACACTTTGACATTGTTGTCAATGAGCAAAATGTCATCTACGTATAGTACAAGAAATACCACTACGTTTCCGTCACTCCTCTTGTATACACAAGACTCATCCGAACATTGTATGAATCCATAAGACTAGATTACCTCATCAAATAGGATGTTCTAAGATCTTGAAGCTTGTTTAAATCCATAAATTGACCGATTAAGTTTGCACACAAGATGCTCTTTTCCCTTTGCAATGAATTTCTCTGGTTGCTTCATATAGATGTTTTCATCAAGACTTCCATTAAGGAAAGCTGTCTTGACATCCATTTGCCAAACCTCATAATTCATATGAGCAGGAATAGACATGAGAATCCGGATAGACTTAAATATGGCTATCTACGAAAAGGTTTCCTCATAATCGATCTCCTATTTCTGAGTATACCCCTTTGCAACAAGACTCGCTTTAAAGGTTTCCACCTTTCCGTCTAATCCTCTCTTCCTTTTGTAGACCCATTTACATCCAATGGCTTTTACACCATCCGGTGATTCTACAAGCTCCCAGACTTGATTAGAATCCATAGATTCTATCTCAGAGTTCATTATTTTTTGCCAAGATATCGCATCTTTATCTTGGAGTGCTTCGTCATAGGTCCAAGGATTAGGTTCATGTTCACCAGGGATCAAGTCCGAAGACTCTCCCAAAAACATGAATCTGTCAGGTTGTCTAACAACCCTGCCACTACGATGAGGTACTACCTGTGTATCATCTGTGACGCGGTGCATTCACTTGTGGTATATCATCCTGTACCGTTGGACTGAAGTACGATCTTCCCCTCTTATTTCCTCTAAAACAATCTTACTCATGGGCTTGTGGTTCATTACATAGTCCTCTTCTAAATATCGGACATTCGTGCTAACAATGACCTTCTGATCTTTAGAACTATAAAGCAAACCACCTTTCATTCTTCTAGGATAGCCTACAAACAAGTGAACTTCTGTACGAAATTCCAACTTATCAACGTCTCCCTTCAGCACATGTGCTAGACTACCCCAAATCCGAATATGTCTCAGACTAGGCTTACACCCATTCCACAATTCTGTGGAGTAGAGGGTACTGATTTAGAAGGTACAAGTTCAGAATATAGCTGTCTTTTCCAGAGCATACCCCCAGAACGAATTCGGTAATTCAGAATAACTCATCATCGATCTAACCATTTCCATAAGAGTTCTATTCCTTCGTTCCACCACACCATTCTGTTGGGGTGTACCAGGTGCAGACAATTGGGATTGAATCCCAGTCTCTGATAAGTAACTCCTAAACTCTCCCAAGAGGTATTCACCACCATGATCAGACTGTAGTATTTTGATACTTTTACCATGACGTTTCTCCACATCAGCCTTATACTTTTTGAACTTGTCAAAGCACTCAGACTTACGACGCATCAAGTAAATGTATCCATATCTCGAATAGTCGTCTATAAATGAGACAAAATATTCAAAGTCACCTCTTGCCTGATAGACATAGGACTGCATAAATCAGAATGAACCAATTCTAATACTTCTTTGGCTCTATACCCCTTGGCTTTAAAAGACCTCTTGGTCATTTTTCCTTCAAAGCAAGATTCGCAGGTTAAGAAATTTTCCACCACCAATGAACCCAAAGGTCCATCGGCTATCAACCTTTGAATTCTACTCAAGTTAATATGACCCAACCTTAGATGCCAAAGATATATTTGGTTCATTTTCGAAGGTTCTATTCTCTTATTAGAATTAGAAGACGTGTTATTAATTTCGATTTGCATCGTGGGAGTTATTGGATTATGAGTATACAAATTGTCAACCAATGCACCAGAATAGATAATCACCCTATTCCTTTTGATAACAACTCTGTCATCAAAAGAAACAGAAAATCCATCCATAAATAATTTAGAAATTGAAATCAAGTTCTTTCTAAAACATGGTACGTAAAGACAATTTCTCAAAATCAAAGATTTATTCTTAGCAAAAAATAAATGAACATCTCCCACTGCAATAGCCGCCACCTCCATAGCATTTCCCATGTAGACGGTAATCTCGCCCTCAGATAGTCGTCTGGTTTCCTAGAACCCCTACAATGAATTACAGACATGATCAGTGGCTCCCGTATCTACACACCAGGTACCGGTAGATAACATCGCTAAACATGTTTCAACAACTAATGAAAAAGATATACCTCCATTATTCTCCTTACGGCGGGGACAACCCACTTTCCAATGTCCAGCCTGCTTGCATGTGAAGCACTTGCCTTTCGACTTCTTCACTCCACCTTGTGGTTCTTGAGATCCAACCGCTTTCTTTGCCGAACCAACTTGTTTCTTCTTCTTCTTACCGCCTTTTGGCTTAGAAGCAGAAATGTTTTCAACATCATAAGCTTGAGCACTTTGACGAAACAACCCTTCTGCCGCCTGGAGTTCTGTCAGAAGTCCCGCCAACAAATAAGACCTTTTGTTCATGTTGTAGTTTAGGCGGAACTACTCAAAATTGTTTGGTAGCGTCTGGAGAATGGTATCGACCTGGGTTTCCCCGTCGATTTCAGCTCCAAGGACCTCCATCTCATTTAAATGAGTCATCATCTTGAGAGCATGATCCCTCATGGGTGTCACCTCAGCCATGGTGGTCGTCATCAAGTTTCTCATGGCCTCTTGCCTCGCAGTCGGATTCTGGTGTCCGAAGAGTTCCTTGAGATTGAACATCATGTCATAGGTAGTAGTGAAGGCCTGATGTTGATGTTGCAGCACAATTGACATGGAAGCTAAAATATAACACCACACCATCTCATCTGCCTTTACCCACCTCCTATAACGTTCTTTCTCCTCTTCACTAGAATTATCACTGGGATTAGCAGGACAGATCTCAAAGAGTACAAATTTGTACTCCTCAACAGTCAAGACAATATCCAGATTTCGTTTCCAATCAATGTAGTCAGACTAGTAAGTTTATTTTCTTTTGAAATCACAGCAAGAGGATTGAAAGCCATAATGAAATCTTGAGAATCACATTGGTCAAAATATTAGAATTTAAAATAATATTGATTCCTCAAACAATAAAATTTTAAATTCACCAACACCTCAAAACATCGTGAATTTCGTATGCCACGATAGTGTGGACGTATACTAATTTAAACATTTGTAAGAGGAGATTTTACCATTAATTTTATTATCTTGTCAAGCTTACTTTTTAACAAATAAAATTAATAGTTGATTTATCTTCGTCCATACAAATAATAGTAGTGACTCTGATGGGGAGGATACTATTAATTGCATCTAAGTGTACACCATTACTTGATACCAAGTCCATTATCTAGGATTATGTCCATTCAGATGGAGAAGATCACATGCTCCTAAATAATTTTCTAAAATCATCCATAAGGAAGTTTGATCTAGTGATCCGCAAAACAAACTCATCCGATGTGGAGGAAGACACTGAGAGCCAACGCACAAGTTTGAATGCATCACATTCAAACCAGTAATGGAGGTCATGGGTCGCAAAGATTCCCTCTACCACTTAGTTATTATTATTTTTTTAAACAGAGGAATTTTTAAGCATGCAATTACAACAAGCATATCAAATAGCACAACAATAAATATGAAAATTTAAAATTTTCAACTATTATGACTTTGTAGGTTCCGCTGTTCTCCAATACGCCTCCAGTCAATCATGCCATCTCACCTCCTCCTTAGCCACACAATCAAGGATACAAGCCATAAAAATTTTTAATTTACATCCATCGATCCTATACTCCATGAAGGAATTTACATAAAAATCTAGATCAAACAGTAAATTAAAACTAGACGGCTAACATTGCCGTATTTAATTATAATTAAATACAAATAACCTCGTCAACCCCGAGGATTCAAATATACAATCACACATAACACACAGTCATAATAGTTGAAACTAATGTCTGCAAACACAAAGTTAGCCTATTGCATATCCTACTATTATTCGGCCTAAATTACATGTGAACAGTATGAAAGTAACCGAATCCAAAACACACAGAACCGGAAACCATTGCTCTGATACCAATTGTTGGCATTGAGATTCCGCACTGTTTCCCTGGATTAAATTCTATGAACAGAATTAATCTGCATAGGGACATAAAGCTTCCCGAACGACCTACTTCTTCAACCTTGCTTTGATCGATTGAGTGATCGCTTGAACAAATTGGTTGTTCAAGTAATCATGCTCCTGATCGATTAGCAGTGGAATAGAAGATGAAGCCTCGATTGTCGGTTCATGTTTTTGATTCGGGATCTAAGAAAAATATGAATACAAGTGGAATAGAAAAACATATACCTCTCGATCCTTTATTGTATTCCTATCCTCTTCTTGGACGTCGTGTGGGCGACGATTTTCCAAGAATCACAGTCACCGCTCACCCTTCTTCTTCTTCCTTCTTGCGTCGCCCCTCCTTTGTGACCTAGCCGTGCATCCAAGCAAGGTGCTGCACACCAAAGGTAAGGAGGAAAAGGAAGAAGACTTTCTCCTTCTCCCTTGCCTAACCCAGCCGCACCCAAGACTTGCGCCGCATACCCAAGAGGAGAGAAGAAAAGGGAAAAAGATTAGCTAGCTCTCCCTTCTCCTTTGCTTGACCTAACCGCACACCCCCTTGTGTTGTTTGCGTTGCACACCCAAAAGGAGAAGAAGAGAAAATAGCTAGGTTAGGTTTTTCTCATGATGGCTTAAGAGGGTATATATTGTTAGGATGTATACTAAAAGCCTAGCTTTTGTATGAACATTTACATTTTGTAGTGAGAATCACATGATCATTGTTTGCATTTTATATTTGATATATACATGCTATTGTCTAATACTTTACATTATAGATAACATGGTGTGTGGTGTCACACAGAAGATCATGTTATCGGTTCCTTGTAGAGTATAAGTAGAGGCTCACAACCTATATGGTTTTGGACAAACCATTGGAATGGTTGTAGAGTAATTTGGTATTGGTTTATCTTAACCATAGAATTACACTAGTACACTTTGTGTGTATTGAGTAGGACCGATATAGAGGTGATTTAATTTATACTGACTATATAATTGAATCAAACATCAATATTATGGTGTACATGCTCTTAATCATGATATAATAACGGACACATATATTTAATATCTATTTCTTTGATTTACCAATGGGCAAGATTTATTTGTTAAATCGATAGGCCCGGTAAGTTGGAAAATAATATTATTTACATGGTGTGTCGTTGATTATAGAAGGAAACCGTGTCCTGATGTGTCAGGTAGATGATGTCCCCTTGAGGAGCTCATAAAGTTCATCATGGAAATCCTGCAGGTAGACTTAGTCCTACATGATGATAATGTTGAGTGGTACTACTCATGGAGTTAGATGCTAATTAATTAAATTGTCAGTAATTTAATTAATTAATGGACATTTGAGATCTTAAACACGGGGAGATTTTGTACATATAATAGGTGGAGCTCATATTTATTTATGGGGTTGGTGAGGTAGTTCAATGATGATCCTTTAGTGGATTGGATCATCATTAATGGATCGGGCTTTGATCCATTAGGTGGCCAAGACCCAACTCCTCCTCATGGTCCGTATTGTAGCCTATAAATACCTCATGTGTCATGAGACCAAGGCAATGAAGAGAACCCTAGAGCCTCTCTCTCTTTTCTCTCATCCTCTCTCTCCTAGGTCAAGGGTGGCACCGGTGGCAAGGGAAGGCAGAAGAGGAGTTTTGGGTGTGGTTTTCTTCTTCACCTCTAATCCTCTATTCTTCCTCTTGGGCGTGCACTAACCTAGAGCAAGGGAAAAGGCTGTGGTGGTCGGCGATCACAAAGAAAAGGAATTCTTCCTTTCTTTGGCCGGCGGCAAGGAAGAGAAGAGAAGGAAAGGTTTCGGCTTGGGTTTGGTGTGAAGGAGAGTTTGCTTCTCTTCTTCATCATCTTCATCCTCTTCATCTTTTGGAGCCAGCACAAGCAAAGGAAGGGAGTTCTTTCTCTCCTCTTGGCCGGCGGCAACCAAACAACCCACTAGGGTTTCGGCGCAAAGAGGAAGAAGAAGAAGGAGGCTTTGCTTTGGTTTTGATAACTTCGTTTCTTGTAAGATCGTCGCCCACTCGATGTCCAAGAAGAGGTTGGGTCATACAATAGAAGATCACGTAGTAAACAAGAGGTATAACTTCTTGTTTTGGCTCCTTTCACTTTAGCTTATTATTGTATGTTGATATTTAACATGGACCCCGATGATAAACACAAAAATCGGCGATCCATACATCGTCTATTCCGCGGCTAACCAATTAGATGAGTTAGATTGCTTAAACAAGTTTGTTCAAGAGGTCGCTTGAATCAGTTAGTATGATAATGTGTCAGTTGTTTAGGTAATTATTCTCCATCCGGATTTGATTCAATTAATGAAATTTTAATCCTGGGACATGGAGAGTATTCCCATGTGCAAACAACCGAAACCCAACATATATAGGCTACAATAGGGATCAAAAGGAGGAGTCGGTTACGACCTCCTAATGGATCTTTAACCCGATCTGTTAATAATAATCCGATCCACTAAAGGGTTATTATTGAACTACCACACCGACCTCATAATAAAATATGAGCTCCACCATATTATATGTACATTATCTCCCTGTGTTTAAGATATTGCATGTCCATTAATTAATTAAATTACTGACAATTTAATTAATTAATATCTAACTCCAAGAGTAGTACCACTCAACCTTGTTATCATATCGGACCAAGTCCACCTACAGGATTTACATGATAATCTTTATGAGCTCCTCAAGGGGATATCATCAGCCTAAATAATTAGGACACGTTTTCCTTCTATAATCAACGACACACCATATAAATAATATTATTTCCTAATTTATCGGGCCTATTGACTTAACGAATAAATCTCGCACATTGATAAATTAAAGAAATAAATACTGAGTATATGTGTCCATTATTATATCGGGATTAAGAGCATGTACATCCATAATAGCAGAAGTTTTGTTCGATTATATAGTCAGTATAAATCGAACAACTTCAAAACAGTCATGCTCAAAACACACAAAGTGCACTAGTGTAATTCTATAGTCAAGATAGACTAATACCAAATTACATTACAACCGTTCCAATTATTTATGTAGGATCGGAGCCTCGATAGAGGGGGGAGAATATCAAGATCAAATCTTTTCGGAAGAATAGAGAAAATACGCAGCGAAAGTAATAAATCAATCACGAACACAGGTTGGTTTTACTTGGTTCGGAGTCGCGGTCGGCTCCTACTCCAAGGCCCACGGTCCTTGACCGTTTACTTTGGGCAATTCTATAGTCATAAAAATAGTTTTACAAATTTAGTACAGAAATAGAATTGAAATTCAAACTTGCAACACTTTCGTTACCGACGCCCGAGGTGGATCGAATTTCGGAGCAGAGGGTCATCGTCGGCTCTGGAATCTCGAAGTCGAAGCTTGTCGGAGCGTAGCACTTGAACGAAAGTGCTTGGAGCGTTGAGAGCGATGTGTTCTGAAGCCTTGGGGGTGAACCCCCTTTTATAGCACCCATGGGGGCGCCTGTGTCGATGGGGGCGCCTACACGTGGCCTTCCCTGTGCGATCTCTTATCCACAGGCTCGGTCCGTGCTTATCCATCTTCACTGGGGCACCTGAGCTGATGGGGGCGCCCGTATGGTCCCGGGCGCCTGAGCTGAGTACGTCTAAAGGCTTCGTGGCAGTTTGCTTCGCTTGCTTCTGTTTTGCCTTTGCATTGGGGCGCCTGTATCCATACGGGCGCCTAGCCCCAGTGAGGTGCCTTTGCATTGGGGGCGCCTACACGTGGCCTTCCCTGCGCGATCTCTTATCCACAGGCTCAGTCCGTGCTTATCCATCTTCACTGGGGCACCTGAGCTGATGGGGGCGCCCGTATGGTCCCGGGCGCCTGAGCTGAGTACGTCTAAAGGCTTCGTGGTAGTTTGCTTCGCTTTCTTCTGTTTTGCCTTTGCATTGGGGCGCCCGTATCCATACGGGCGCCTAGCCCCAGTGAGGTTCTCACTCCATTGAGGCACCTCAGCTGTAGAAAACCAATCCTTCGATCCCTGCAACCAAGGTTAGTTCCAAAACAAAAAGAAGCAAACATGTTAGCCATTATTTACAGCCTAAGCTATCTTGGTTCTGACTTTGGGTCTCCCAAATGGAACCCTAGGTCAAACCGACGCCTAATGTTCCCTCCTACGGGAACGCGTCCTCACCTACTCCTCTCAGGAGAATTTACCTTTTTGCTAAGCGGCTCCTCCGGTTGGACTTTTGCCCAGCTTTACTCACCAGGTCTTCGTGTCCCAGTCCGTGACCAGGACTTAGTGCCCAGTCCACGACCAGGACTTATTGCCCAACCTTATGTCAGGACTTAGTTGCCCAATTCTTAGAACCAGGACTTCGTGCCTAGTGTTCCTAGGACTTTTCCTGCACACTTGAGTAACATCGTTAGAGCACCAATAATACTTAACTTTGAACCCTTTGCCAATATCAAAACAAGGTTCGATATGGTGCTTCCGGCACCAACAATCTCCCCCTTTTTGATTTATGGCAACACAATTCAAAGTTAAGTAAACATTATAACCTTTAAGAAAAGAAGGTAAAAACCAATAAATTTTAGCAGTAAAGTTTACAGTTTGAGCAGAGTAAAGTTTATAACCAATGTATTTTTGAATCGTAATTTTTTTTTATTTCTAATACTTCCCCTACAACCCTGAATGATTGTGTTATAAAATACTTAACTTTGATCATTCCTCCCCCTTTGACATATATCAAAAAGAATATTCATGGTTGAACACAATATCTAATAGGGAGTTTTGAGTTTTTCCAATGATATGCATTTTTTGTAAAACTTCTAAGTTTTTGACAAAGTGTTTTTAAAAAAATAGAGTAAAAGCCTTTGCTCCAAAAAAAACTTTTTACACTTAGACAATTTTCCATTTTGAAAAGTTTTGCAAGCCTAAATTTTGTTAAACAACATTTACCTACAAGGCTTTGCAAAAGGAATTTTACCAAAAAAATTATTTAGGCAAAATTTTGAAGCCAAATTTCCCTTAAAAATGTTTCAACTTTGAGAATTAGGAAAAAATTTGTTTACTAAAAATTTTTGCACACTTAGAAGAATTTGTTTGGAAACACTTTGTGCATTTTGAAAAACAAAATCTTTAAGAAATTTCTAGACAAGTTTTTCACCAAAAAACTTTACTTAGAAACATTTGCCAAAATTTTTAAAAAGTTTTTGCTCAGACAAATTTTGTTTACTAAGGAAAATTTTACTTAGGAAAAAAACATGCACTTAAAAAATATTTTGAAATACCTAGAAATACTTAGAAATTTTTACTTTACTTTTTGAAAGAGAGATAAAAATTTAAATAAAAAATTTCCTTTTTCTCTTTCTTTCTCTCCCCCTTAATGTGAAATTCTTCTCCTTATGTTTTAGACCATTTCTAAGATAAACTTTCTTTGAAATGGGGAAAAAGTTTAAGGAAGAATTTTTAATTTCACTTTTTCTACTCTCCCCCTTGGCCATATATCAATAAAGAACTATTGAAAAATATATTTTAAAAGAAGATTTACAATTTGTGTATCAGAGCTTATGGGTTTTGAAAACATAAATATTTGAGCGAAAGATAATCCTCAGTAAAATAATGTTAATAGTTATGATAATTTCTAAGTTACAAAATTTTGAAAGAATGAAGAATTGATGCTCAAAAATAGAATTGGAGTTAAGTGTATATTCTCATTGAGTCCATGCATGACAAGCAACAAAAAATATTTAATCAATAAGTTTAGGTTCAGAACATTTAACCACTTATTTTGAATATTTTGAAAAATGCAAATACTTTAAAAAAATGCATGTACATTTGAACAATATTATGCATTTTTTTCAAAAAATATTAGTACTATTGAGAAATATTATACATTTTTGAAAAATACCAGTACTTTTGAAATATTATCTTTAAAACATAATATTTTGCTTGACTTGGTTTCTTTTCCAGTCTGACACAATCCTAGGAAACCTTGTTAACTACAAAGGCATTTCCCTAAGTGTCCTGAAATTCTCCAAACTCAAGAAAATATTATTCAGAAGGTATTTCAAAAATAATTTTATAAGCCACAAATATTTAAAATAATAATATTTTGAAAGACAAATTACTTATGTTTTTGATAAAATTTTGAAAATATAGTGTATGAAAACATATTATTTTGAAATGTTTAATAACTTTTTTAATTTGACCTCCCCTAAACTTGACCCAGTCCTAGGAGCTTGTTGACCACAAGTACTCTTCCTCTGAGTCATTAGGATTTGGTACAAATCATAGAATTATCTACCAATTCCAAAAACTGATAATCACCAATAAAAGCTTTTCAGAAATTCTTCTTTTGACTCAGACTCCCCCTAAATTTGACATATCCTAGGAGTCCTTATAGATCATGAAGTGGACCTTCCTCTGTGTCTTTAGGGTTTAACAAAATCAAATGAGACATAGGCACAATTTTAGAATATATTTTGAAATTTCGAAACATATTTTGAAATGAAGGTAATTTGTCAGACATAGTTTTTGAAAAAACATTTCAAGGACAATTTTTAAAAGACATTTTAAAAGATAGTGATTTTTCAAGCACAATTTTTGCAAAAAAAAATTAAAAGAATAAACCACTCCCCCTATACCTGACACCATTTGACTCTATCTAACTACCTTAAGGAACTTTAGTGTTATCCTAGGAGGTTGTGTCTAATTGTGTGAGTCAAACAATTTTTCAAAAAGTTATAATTTTTGAAGACATATAATATATCGGCAATCAGACAAGCATGAAATTCATAAAAACATTATTATGTTAAAGCACTATTTTTGAAATATATTTTTAGAAAAATATTCTAAGAATTTTGAAAACAGTTTTGAAAAATATTCTTCAATTTATTAGTCCTTAACATCTCACCCATTTTAGATGTCTCAATACAGCAAGCATGATTGCCTTATAGGTGTATTGTGAGATGCTTGAATTATTTTTCTTAATAATTCATTGTTAAATCTAAGATTTAATTGAAACTTGTGTTAGATTCAAATTTATCAAATAGTAAAGTGAATTTGATTTTCGGTAATCGGCTTCCAGGTCTTGGCGAGACACAAGGCCTTTGGCCATAGCCTTATTGGATCATCAACCCTTTCCTTGACTAAGCCTTTTATCGAAAATTCATTTTCAAATTACTTCTTGAAAAATTTTGGTCTAACTAGTTTAGGTCTTGGATCGGTAGCTTCGGCTAGTTCCACCAGACTAAACAGACCAAGTAGTATATACTTGACCTTATTAGAAGGGCTTCCTTAACGTACTATCATCTCACCTCCACCTAATACTAAGTTGTTCAAGTTTCAACTATTCTTTTTCCTATAGCTATTCTAAATCATGCATAAAATTACACATGAATGACATGACATAAATTTTAAAAAAATAGCAGATGCATGTTCATGGCATTAATGCATGAGTCAAACAATTCAAACCATTTTATTTAAGTTTCTAATAATGTATCAAATTCCCGATTTGATACATGTCGTGTGAACCCGCGAATATGCCAACCCACATTGACATATTTAATTTTATTAAATTAATTATTGCGGTTTGGGTAAGATTTTAATTAATTCAGGTTTAAGTTACTTAAGAATTAATTGGATTTAAGTTAATTATAAATTAATTAAAGTTGAATTAATTAAGAGTTAATTGAAGTTGGATTAATTAAGGTTTGAATTAATTAGGAATTACTTGAATTTGAATTAAAGATTAATTGAATTAATTAAGAATTAATTTGAATTTGAATTAATTAAGAATTAATTTAAATTTGAATTAATTAAGGATTAATTGAATTAATTAAGAATTAATTTGAATTTGAATTAATTAAAACTTAATAATTAAGGTTGAAATGATTAATTAATAGTTGTGGGTTTAAGTTCATAATTTTTATTAATTCGAAAATTTCTGACTCATCCGCTATTTCTTCCTTATTTATCTTTTCAAGTTTTTCTAATAATTTTGGTTTATCTGAATCTTTATGATTTTTATTGACTATGACCTTGATCTCAGAAAATTCCATCTCCTTCTCATCCTCAAAATCACATCCTTCAATATCCTCAAAGTAGGTGGAATAATTCGGGCCACTAGTTAATGTTTTGTAATTTTCAACATTATCTATAATTAAATTACCATCTACACGAATTTTATTTTTATTATCCTCAGAATTATCCTCATTATCCACATAACAATCATCAAAAATGTTTTCAATGTTATCTTTAAGATTTTCAAATTTGAATTCAGAGTTATCCTTAAGATTTTCGAATTTGAATTCAAAGTTTTCCTTCAGATTTTCGAATTTGAATTCAGAGTTATTCTTAAGATTTTCGAACTTAAATTCAGAGTTACCCTTAAGATTTTCGAATTTCAGAGCAGAGGGTCGTCGGTGGCGCTGGAATCTCGAAGTCGAAGCTTGTCGGAGCGTAGCGCTTGAACGAAAGTTCTTGGAGCGTTGAGAGCAATGTGTTCTGAAGCCTTGGGGGTGAACCCCCTTTTATAGCACCCATGGGGGAGCCTGTGTCGATGGGGGCGCCTACACGTGGCCTTCCCTGCGTGATCTCTTATCAGCAGGCTCGGTCAGCGCTTATCCATCTTCACTGGGGCGCCTGAGCTAATGGGGGCGCCCGTATCCATACGGGCGCCTAGCCCCAGTGAGGTGCCCCACTCCATTTAGGCGCCTCAGCTGCAGAAAACCAGTCCTTCGATCCCTGCAACCAAGGTTAGTTCCAAAACAAAAAGAAGCAAACATGTTAGCCATTATTTACAGCCTAAGCTGTATTGGTTCTGACTTTGGGTCTCCCAAATGGAACCCTAGGTCGAACCGACGCCTAATGTTACCTCCTACGGGGAACGCGTCCTCACCTACTCCTCTCGGGAGAATTTACCTTTTTGTCAACCGGCTCCTCCGGTTGGACTTTTGCCCAGCTTTACTCACAAGGTCTTCGTACCCAGTCCGTGACCAGGACTTAGTGCCCAGTCCACGACCAGGACTTATTGCCCAACCTTATGTCAGGACTTAGTTGCCCAATTCTTAGAACCAGGACTTCATGTCTAGTGTTCCTAGGACTTTTCCTGCACACTTGAGTAACATCGTTAGAGCACCAATAATACTTAACTTTGAACCCTTTGCCAATATCAAAACAAGGTTCGATATGGCGCTTGCAGCACCAACAATTTATCCAAATCCATCTTGGTTGTGAGCTACTACTTATACTTTACAAGGAACCGATAACATGATCTTCTGTGTGACACCACACACCATGTTATCTACAATATGAAGTAATGGACAATTGCATACATATAACAAATATAAAAATGCTAACATATGACCACTGTGATTCATAATCCAAAATAGACGTTTATAAAAAAGCTAGGCTTATTGTATACATCATAACTGTGACGACCCACCTTTCATTACTTACTTAAGCTTTAAGTTACTACTACTTGGCTTCCCTTAACTTGCTCTAAATTTTTTTTTTCTTCCTTCTCTTTTTTTTCAAAAAAAACAAAACAACTTTTATTTTATTTGCCTTGCCAGGATTTGACCCTTAGACCTCTTAGTTGTAACACTAAAGCACTAACCAGCTGCTCTACACAACTTCTCTGCAGTGGTACCAGTCGACTGCTATATAGCAGTCGCCTGGTACCAGGCGACTGGCCTTTGGCAGTCGCCTGATGCATCGAACAAAAGCTACTGTTCGATAGGGCAGGTGACTGGTCCTGTACCAGTCGACTGGCACGCCTGAAAACCTGCATTTCAGACCCGAAACTCATCTCCATCCATCCACAAAACATATACTTTCAAGCCATACAAAGACATAACACCATTTCTATACTCTATACTAGTTTTCTAAACATTTTAGCAATTCAAAACAACTTCATAAACTTGAAATTAGGATCTTTGCGAGATTTAACAAAACCATCAAAGTAATAGCAAAACACTCTAGAGTTTGTACCAAACTTAACTTCTAGGCGTAGTTTAAACAAGGTCGTTCATTCTACCACTTCAAAACACCAAAACACATGTTCTACAAGACTTAGCCCAAAGATCTCTTCCACGGTTCCACCGCCACTGAACATCAAAGCAAGTCCCGTCGCCTCCTCAACTTATGCTTTTTCTTTTCCTTTATCTGCAATAGAAGGAAATGCAACTAGTAAGCACAATGCTTAGTAAGTAAATCCCTACTCACAAAAACACATATCGATACTAAACATGCTCATTTCAAGGAATGCTTTAAAAACTTTACTTGCTCAGAATACTTACAACTAAACATGCTTACAACTTGAAACACTTTATCATGCTTGCAATGTATCAAAGTACACATGAACTAAAAACACTTACTAATAAAAGGAACACTCACACATATACTTGTATACTTGAAAATAATAATCAACTTTCTCCTTAGGCCTTGACATTGTACCATGGTATCGGTGTACCAATGCGCGCTTTTTCTAATAAGTTGCGAGGTAGCTAGCCACCGCACCCCATTAGAACTTTACTTTCTAACTTTCTATGGGCCTTACATTTGCCCGGTACATGTCTCTTTCTCAAAGTAAAATACTTTTCTTACTTACCATACTTAAACTTATCACTTTACTTATTTTTGCATATGTTTGCATGCTAAAAACCTTTACTTTTCTCACTTTAACTTTCCATGGAGCATCTTGTGTGCTCCTTAACTCAAATTCACTTTTAGGTCTTTTCAAAAGTATAAAAACTCATCATGCTTGGCCTACTTACATTCAATACAAACAAATTGAATTTCTAACATGCTAAAACATGCAACTTTAATAACGAAAACATAGAATAGCAAAATTCTCCTAACCATGCTTCTACTTTTCGAAAACTAGGGTTCTACAATGAAAATTTCGAAACGAAACTACTCCTATTGCAGGTGAGCGATCTACTTACCCTTTTCTTGATGAAAACTCACTAAGTATATGGAAAACCCTAGCGTAGGACTCCTTTTCTCTTCCTTGCAAGAAACTTCACTCCTTGGCCCTAGGGAAGGAACCCTAGGTTCTCTACTCAAGAGGAAGAAGAAGAAGGAGGAAGAAAATCCTTGCTTTCTCCTAGTTTTCGCAGCCCCTCTTGCTCCCTGTTTGCGCCGACCCTAATCACCCCAAAGAGAGGATTAATCGCAACCCTAGTGGAAGTTAAATACCTCCTCATGAAACAGGCTAAATCAAGTATAATATTATTTCGTTTCATATCTTTCTATGCTTGATACCCTAGCCCAGCTGGTTTCTGCTTTAGCCCTGAACTGGAGAGGTCGCGGGATCAAATCTCGCCCGACCTCTTATATATTTTTTTTCTTATTTTGATCCGAAAAAATGCTATAATATTCCGAAAAATGCTAGAAAAATTCCTAAAAATCCCTAATAATACCAGGAAATTATTGGGTGTTACAATCCTCCCTACCTTATAAAAAGTTCGTTCTCGAACTTAGAACAGCTCTGGATACCTTTGCCTCATGCTATCTTCTGATTCCCAAGTTGCCTCTTCATACTTCTGATTCAGCCATAAGACTTTTACTAATGGTACCACTTTATTCCTCAGCTTCTTATCTGCTCGATCTATTATCTGAATAGGTCGACTTTCATAACTGAGATCTTCTTGCACTTGTACCATCTGTGGCTCAATCACTTGGTTAGCATCTGGGATATGCTTCTTTAGCATTGAGACATGGAACACATTGTGTATTGCTGACATCTCTGAGGGTAGCTCCAACTCATAAGCTACTTTGCCAACTCTTTTCGTCACTGGGTAGGGCCCTACGTATCGAGGACTTAGCTTGCCTTTCTTACCAAATCTCATCACACCCTTCATAGGAGCTACTTTGAGGAAAACTGTATCCCCAACTTCAAACTCTAACGGCCGACGCCGTACATCGGCATAGCTCTTCTGCCTACTCTGAGCAGTTTCTATTCTCTGGCGGATACTCCTTATAGCTTCTGTGGTATCATCTATGAGATCAGTCTGTGACCCCATTTCTTTCTTCTCACTACCTTCATACCAACAGAGGGGAGATCTACACTTCCTACCATAAAGAGCTTCATAGGGGGTCATACCAATAGTGGCTTGGTAACTGTTGTTGTAGGCAAACTCAGCTAAACATAAATACTTGCACCAACTGCCCTTGAAGTCCAATGCACAAGCTCTGAGCATATCTTCTAGAACCTGATTCACTCTCTCTGTCTGTCCATCAGTCTGGGGATGGAAAGCTGTGCTGAATTTCAGTTTGGTGCCTAACGCTGTCTGTACACACTCCCAAAAGTGTGAAGTGAAATGACCATCCCTATCAGAGATAATGGTCTTCGGGACTCTGTGTAGTCGGATCACTACCTGCACATATAATTGGGCTAAATTTTCAATTGAGTAAGACACTCTGATTGCCAAAAAGTGGGCAGACTTGGTCAATCTGTCTACTATCACCCAAATAGCATCATAGCCATTAGTTGTCTTTGGTAGACCAACTATGAAATCCATGGCTATGTCTTCCCATTTCCACTCTGGAATCTGAATGGGCTGTAGGACACCTCCTGGCCTCTGGTGTTCTGCTTTAACTCTCTGACATGTCAGGCAGGTGCTGACATACTTAGCTATGTCTCTCTTCATCCCTGACCACCAAAATCTTCTTTTCAAATCCTGGTACATCTTAGTGGAACCCGGATGCATTGAGTAGGGAGTTCCATGGGCTTCTTCAAGAATCTTCTTCCTCAGCTCTTCATGATTGGGGACACATAAACGGTCACCATAGTAGAGTATCCCACTGTCAGATACGCTAAACTCTTTACTCTCCCCTCCTTGCATCTCCTGCTTGATCCTTTGGATATCAGAATCCTCAGCTTGCTCTTTCTGTATCTCCTCAAGCAACGTTAACCCTAGTGTCAATAGAGCTAGCTGCCCATCAATAATCTCCACTCCATAATCTACTATCTCCTTCTGTAATGGTGGTGCCAATGATGATAAGGACATCGAAGTGGCACAAGTCTTTCTACTCAGTGCATCTGCTACTCAATTCGCCTTACCAGGGTGGTAAAGAATCTCACAGTCATAGTCCTTCACTAACTCGAGCCACCTTCGTTGTCTCATATTGAGGTCTTTCTGAGTGAAGAAATATTTCAGACTCTGGTGATCTGTATAAATCTTACACTGCACTCCATACAAGTAATGCCTCCATATCTTTAGGGCACAGACTACAGCTGCCAACTCCAGATCGTGAGTGGGGTAATTCTTTTCATAGTCCTTGAGTTGCCTGGAAGCATAAGCTATGACTTTGCCTTCTTGCATAAGGACTGCTCCAAGTCCTAGCTTTGATGCATCACTGTATATATCAAAGCTCTTATCACCCTCGGGTACTGTAAGGATAGGAGCGCTGGTCAGTCTCTTCTTCAACTCAAGGAAACTTTGCTCACAGTCTTTAGTCCACTCATACTTCTTATTCTTTCTGGTAAGGGCTGTAAGTGGAGAAGCTATCTTTGAAAAGTCCTTCACAAACCTTCTGTAGTACCCTGCCAAACCCAGAAAACTTCTGATCTCATTGGCATTCCTTGGTCGACTCCAGTTACTAACTGCTTCAATCTTGGCTGGGTCTACCATAATACCTTCCTTGGAAATGATGTGGCCTAGGAAGGCCACTTGGTCCAGCCAAAACTCACACTTTGAGAATTTGGCGTACAGCTCCCTCTGGTGTAAGGTCTGCAACACTATCTTCAGGTGTTCTTCATGTTCTTCCTGAGTCTTTGAATATACTAGGATATCATCAATGAAGACAATGACGAACTTGTCAAGAAAGTCCTTGAACACTCTATTCATTAGATCCATAAACGTCGCAGGGGCGTTTGTCACTCCAAAGGGCATGACCACAAACTCATAGTGCCCATATCTTGTACTGAAAGCAGTCCTTGGTACATCACTCTCCTTCACTCTTAGCTGATGGTAACCTGATCGCAGATCTATCTTGGAGAACACTGTGGCTCCCTTCAGCTGATCAAATAAATCATCTATCCTTGGCAAAGGATATCTGTTCTTGATGGTTACTTTATTCAAAGCTCGATAATCTATGCACATTCGCATAGATCCATCTTTCTTCTTGACGAACAATACAGGAGCTCCCCAAGGTGAATGACTAGGGCGGATAAAACCCTTGTCAAGCAGCTCTTGCAACTGATCTTGTAATTCTTTCAGTTCTGCTGGCGCCATGCGATAAGGTGCCTTCGAAATTGGGTTGGTTCCTGGGGCCAACTCAATTTCAAACTCAATTTCCCGATTGGGAGGGAGTCCTGGTAACTCTTCAGGAAACACTTCAGGATAGTCACAGACTACCCTCACTTCTTCTCTCTTCAATCCTTCTCCTTGACTTGCATCCACTATATGAGCTAAAAAAACCAGAGCACCCCTTCTCTAACATTCTCTGAGCTTGCAAGGTAGATAGGAACCTCTTTGTCTTTCTCCTTGGGTCTCCAATAAACTCAAATGAAGGTTCTGCTTCTGGTGTGAACTTGACTTTTCTCTTGCGGCAGTCTATAGAAGCATTGTACTTGCTCAAGAAGTCCATCCCTAGAATGACATCGTAATCCTTCATCTCAAGGACTACCAAGTCACTGTAGAGCTCTCGGTTGGAAATCCAGATTGGTACTGCCCTTAGTCTTTGAGTAGAGACCATTACTTCCCCTGACGGTAAGGTTATTAAGAACTTCATCGTTCAACCTTTCTGGTGGCCTTTATACTGTTTAAGTAGCGCTCAGTGATCAAAGCACTACTTATTAGTTCTTCGGAGGTTTGCGGCCTCTTAACACTGCTGGCCACATTTAACGCTATCTCAGGCCTTCACATTTTCAACATTAGCCTAACTATCTCTTTTTCTGTGCTAACTAGCTCTGGGCACAGATGAGCTAACCGCTTAAACATCTTCACTACTTCATCCACGGATAGTTCTCCTTGTCTGAACTCCGTGAATTCATCATAATGCTTGTCGGTTACTTGCATGTGAAAGTATTCTTCGAAGAACTCAGTCTCGAAGTCGGCCCATGTCATCTGGCTGACATTTCTCTTGGCCTTGACTCTCTCCCACTATATTCTAGCATCTCCCGTAAGGTAGAAAGATGCACACTTTATCTTCTCTACCTCTAGTCAATCCAGTAACTCTGCTATGCTTTCCCAAGTTTTGAGTCATGCTTAAGCATCCCATGGTTCGCTTATGCCTGAGAAGTTCCCTGGCTTTAGTTTCTCCCACTTGATGAGGTATGCTTCTTGCCTTACTCTCCTTGCCGGGATTACAGAAGTAACCGATGGGTCTTTGATCACAACTGGTGCCACTACATTCGCCACCAACGGGGTAACAGGAGTGGCCTACTGGTTAGCTATAATGGTGGCAATAACTTGCTGCTACTCTGCTAACTGTCTTTGTAGCTGCGCCACCACCTCTAAGAGATTTGGTGGTGGTACAGACTCTGCCTCTTGCCCTCTAGGAGCATGCTCCTCGTTTTGGGCCTTTCTAGGACTTCCTCTTAACATTCTCTTACTTTATATCATCTAGGACGTCCTCTTGACATTCTTTTACTTTTATATCATAAAGAAAATAAAAGCTCATTATCTCTTACTAACTTACTTCACTATCATCATTCTCATATCATGATATGTCATATCATGTCATTTTACTCATATAGCATATACTGATCATGCACATAATAGCATATAATAAAACTAACATACTTCCTTACTAACTTACTTCATTATCTCCATGCACATATTAGTATATAATGATACTAACATACTTCCTTATCATCTTTCACTTACTGATACTAGCAGTCAATAATGAAAAGTATACAAAACTACAACATATGAACTTCTTCATCATGCACTTACTGATACTAGCAGTCAATAATGAAAAGCATGCAAAACTATAACATATGAACTTCTTTATCATGCACTTACTGATACTAGCAGTCAATAATGAAAAGCATGCAAAACTATAACATATGAACTTTTTACTTGGCAGGCGGCAGGATTGATGCTTGATGTCAGTGTGGCGGAAGGATGGAACTTTGCTCTGATACCACTCTGTGACGACCCACCTTTCATTACTTACTTAAGCTTTAAGTTACTACTACTTGGCTTCCCTTAACTTGCTCTAAATTTTTTATCTTCCTTCTCTTTCTTTTTTCAAAAAAAACAAAACAACTTTTATTTTATTTGCCTTGCCAGGATTTGACCCCTAGACCTCTTAGTTGTAACACTAAAGCACTAACCAGCTGCTCTACACAACAACTCTGCAGTGGTACCAGTCGACTGCTATATAGCAGTCGCCTGGTACCAGGCGACTGGCCTTTGGCAGTCGCCTGATGCATCGAACAGAAGCTACTGTTCGATAGGGCAGGTGACTGGTCCTGTACCAGTCGACTGGCACGCCTGAAAACCTGCATTTCAGACCCGAAACTCATCTCCATCCATCCACAAAACATATACTTTCAAGCCATACAAAGACATAACACCATTTCTATACTCTATACTAGTTTTCTAAACATTTTAGCAATTCAAAATAACTTCATAAACTTGAAATTAGGATCTTTGCGAGATTTAACAAAACCATCAAAGTAATAGCAAAACACTCTAGAGTTTGTACCAAACTTAACTTCTAGGCGTAGTTTAAACAAGGTCGTTCATTCTACCACTTCAAAACACCAAAACACATGTTCTACAAGACTTAGCCCAAAGATCTCTTCCACGGTTCCACCGCCACTGAACATCAAAGCAAGTCCCGTCGCCTCCTCAACTTATGCTTTTTCTTTTCCTTTATCTGCAATAGAAGGAAATGCAACTAGTAAGCACAATGCTTAGTAAGTAAATCCCTACTCACAAAAACACATATCGATACTAAACATGCTCATTTCAAGGAATGCTTTAAAAACTTTACTTGCTCAGAATACTTACAACTAAACATGCTTACAACTTGAAACACTTTATCATGCTTGCAATGTATCAAAGTACACATGAACTAAAAACACTTACTAATAAAAGGAACACTCACACATATACTTGTATACTTGAAAATAATAATCAACTTTCTCCTTAGGCCTTGACATTGTACCATGGTATCGGTGTACCAATGCGCGCTTTTTCTAATAAGTTGCGAGGTAGCTAGCCACCGCACCCCATTAGAACTTTACTTTCTAACTTTCTATGGGCCTTACATTTGCCCGGTACATGTCTCTTTCTCAAAGTAAAATACTTTTCTTACTTACCATACTTAAACTTATCACTTTACTTATTTTTGCATATGTTTGCATGCTAAAAACCTTTACTTTTCTCACTTTAACTTTCCATGGAGCATCTTGTGTGCTCCTTAACTCAAATTCACTTTTAGGTCTTTTCAAAAGTATAAAAACTCATCATGCTTGGCCTACTTACATTCAATACAAACAAATTGAATTTCTAACATGCTAAAACATGCAACTTTAATAACGAAAACATAGAATAGCAAAATTCTCCTAACCATGCTTCTACTTTTCGAAAACTAGGGTTCTACAATGAAAATTTCGAAACGAAACTACTCCTATTGCAGGTGAGCGATCTACTTACCTTTTTCTTGATGAAAACTCACTAAGTATATGGAAAACCCTAGCGTAGGACTCCTTTTCTCTTCCTTGCAAGAAACTTCACTCCTTGGCCCTAGGGAAGGAACCCTAGGTTCTCTACTCAAGAGGAAGAAGAAGGAGGAGGAAGAAAATCCTTGCTTTCTCCCAGTTTTCGCAGCCCCTCTTGCTCCCTGTTTGCGCCGACCCTAATCACCCCAAAGAGAGGATTAATCGCAACCCTAGTGGAAGTTAAATACCTCCTCATGAAACAGGCTAAATCAAGTATAATATTATTTCGTTTCATATCTTTTTGTGCTTGATACCCTAGCCCAGTTGGTTTCTGCTTTAGACCTAAACTGGAGAGGTCGCGGGATCAAATCTCGCCCGACCTCTTATATATTTTTTTTCTTATTTTGATCCGAAAAAATGCTATAATATTCCGAAAAATGCTAGAAAAATTCCTAAAAATCCCTAATAATACCAGGAAATTATTGGGTGTTACAGTAACAGGATCGACATACGCAATTTCAAACACCATAAATGATTTCCTCAGAACCTTCAAAGTTAGCTGATGTCATGACTTGCGCCTTGCAAAACTAGAGACTAGCAAACTGATCGAGCTACGAAGGGACATCAGATGCAATGATCAGCAAGTGTGATCTTCTTCTCAACAAGCTATACACTATCAAAATACAAGATGGCGAGATAGCTGCACAACTCCATGCAAGGATCCAAGAATTAATGAATGTTCTACACACAATAGGTCACAAGGTAGAAAACTATGACGTAATAAGGTACACTCTAAACTCGTTTCCAAGAAACTCTTTGTGGGCATGTATGGTAGATGCGTACAAGGTTTCAAGGAACTTATCTGACATTAAGCTTGATGAGTTATTTTTTGAATTAGAGTTGCATGAACAGACTAATGCTGCACAAGTTGAGAAAGGTATAGTATTGTTTGCAGGTAAAATCCCTCAATAGTAGAAGAAAAAGAAGCTACAACCAATACCCGAGTCTAATTCCGACTCGAAATCTGACGACGATGGAATCAATCATCCAGAGTTGGTCCGGATGGACCGGAATTACTACAAGATGATCAAGGTACAAAGAAAGAAGAAGAAGGCGGTTCAACAAAAGGATGATCTAGCCGAACCTACTACCAGTTAGAAGGCGAAGAGCGAGGTAACCTGTTATGGGTGCAACAAGAATGGTCACTACAAATCGAAGTGTCCCAAGGAGAACAAGAAGACTCGGAGGAAGAGAGCCCTCCAAGCTACGTAGGATGAGCCGTCTTCAATGGACGAAAAAGAAGATCCACACTCCAACCTCTTCGCACTGACAACCTCGGACAATCTCGACACCGAATTATAATCAGAACCGGAAGAAAGCGTCGGAATCGGAATGCTGTCAATTTCTGAAGACGGACAAATAACAATAAGAGGCTATTCCGAATTGTAACTTTACGATTTGATTTCATATTTGTCTCATAAGTTGGCTAAAGTCAACGTTCGGGTTGAATCCCTCCGATAAAAAGTTAAAACCCTGAAAGAGGAAGTCAACTCAAGCTCCTTAACTAAACCAGTTCAGTAAGGAACGTCAACTCAAATCCAAAAACTTGAGGAAGAGAATTCCTCCTTAAAAACTCAGGTAAAGGAACTTAGAGTTGCGCTAAACCGATTTACCTCGGGTTCCAAGAATCTTGACATGATTCTTGAAAAAAAAAATTAATTTTAACCGATCTGGACTTGGTTATCGAACCAACTCACGCTACAAATCATATTACTCAGTATTGAACCAAACTAGAACCCGAGTCCAAGCATGGGTCCTAAAGTTAAGCATGAATAATCAAGCTGGACCAAATCAATATTGGATCCCCAATGATAAGATTCACATCTTACATAGCCCATATCGAGGCATTAGTCCAGGGAGAGCTAATAGGAAAACCATCTTCATACTTTGATAAGTTTTTTTTTTGTGTTTTTCTGAATTGTTGTTTGATGCCTGTCTACTTTCTTTCTGTAAAAATGTCATGCTTAGGATTAGAATCTGTTAGATAAGGATTTGACTTGATTAAAACTTTCACAACCTAATATTAGGGTGGGGCGAGATGATAGTACGTTAGGGAAGCTTATCTAAAAAGTTAGGTAGTGTAAGGCGCACCCTATGGTCTTTTTAGTCCAGTGGAACTAACCGAAGCTATCTCGCCAAATCCTCAACTAGATAGACCAAGGTTTCTCAAAAGGTAATTTGAGAATAAAATTTCTTTAAAAGGCTTTGTCTAGAAAAGGGTTGTTGATCCAATAAGGTTATGGCCAAAAAAGGCCCCTGTGCCTTGCCAAGATCTGGAAGCCAATTATCCAAATTTATTTTCAATTTACTAATTTTTAAACTTGAATCTAACACAAGGTTCAATCAAATTATAATGTCAACATAAAATCAAAGATAAAATTAATGCATCTCACAAAATAGATAAGAATTTCCTGTTTGTCACTTAGAAATGGGTGAGATGCTTAGACCTAAAAGTTTAGTCCAACTCAACTAATCTTACAAATCAAATCAATTTCACCTTTAAAGTTATGAAACTTAATTTTCAAATTTTAACTTAATAATTTTCAAATTTTACCTTAATAATTTTTAAAATTTAACTTAATAATTTTTAAATTTTACCTTAATAATTTTCAAATTTTAACTTAATTTTTTAAAACTCAAATTAAAATTTTCAAATTTAACTTAATTATTTTTTTAAAAACTCAAATTAAATTCAACCTAATTAATTTTCTAAATCCAAAATAACTTTTCAAAACTCAACTTACTCTTACAAATTTTTCAAACAAATATTTCAAAATTAATTTAAACAATTATTTCGAATCAAGTTAAAAATCTGTCTCACAAAAAATACTCATAGGAGTAACATGGCTGATAACCCAGATTGGGTGAGACAGACTAGGCAATGAAACTCAATCAATCTATCCTGACACCTCTACATAAATGGATCCAAATCAGAATACTTTATGTGTAGGAACATAATGGCTTGGACCAGTGGATGTTGGATAGTGGATGGTCCAGACATATGGCTGGGGATAAATTGAAGTTCACTAAAATCAAGTACAAAAACCTAGGCTCACTGGCATTTGGCAACAATGACACACTTAAGGTAATTGGGTCAGGTAACATTGAATTAAATTCTGATTTAATTATCAAAAAGGTGTTATCAGTTGATAATTTTAAGTTTAATTTACTTAGCATTAGTCAACTATGTGATACTGGTTATGTAGTCACATTCACCAACTTTGACTGCCTTATTAGGAACTTACATGACCCAGAAATAACCCTTAATGGAATTAGAAAAAATAATATTTATATTATTAACCTACTATCAACGCCTAAATGTCTTCTGACCCATCTAGAAGAAACTAATTTATGGCATAGAAAACTAGGTCACACTCACACGAAATTAATTTCAAAATTAAGCCAAAATGGACTAGTTAAGGGAATCCCTAAAATTAGAAACTTTGAAAATTCAATCTGTAACCCATGCCAACAAGGTAAACAAACAAAATCAACCCACAAATCTATTCAATCAGATTTAACCCAAGCTACGCTTGAGCTCCTACACCTAGACCTATTTGATTCTCATGGAGCCAAGCCACTAAGCGAAAATCGATACTGCTTAGTAATTATTGATGATTATTCTAGATTTACCTATGTCAGGTTTTTGGAAACCAAAGATGAAACATTTGAATCATTTAACAACTTTTGTAAAATTGTCGAAAATAAAAAAGATACACAAATTAAAAGAATTAGAAGTGATCATGGGGGAGAGTTTGAAAACCAAAAGTTTAATGACTTCTATAAAATTAATGAATATGTCCATGAATTTTCCTGCCCAAGAACCCCGCAACAAAATGGGATAGTTGAAAGGAAAAATAGAACCCTTCAAGAAGTCGTCAGGACCATGCTCAACGAATATAATTTAACTAATCAATTTTGGGCAAAGGTGATTAACACCGCTTGTTATATTCAAAATAGAGTCATAATAAATAAAAGACGCAATAAAACATCTTATGAAATCTATTACCATAAAATACCCAACTTATATTATCTAAAGGTTTTTAGGTGTAAGGTACATATCCTAAATACAAAAGACTACCTAGGAAAATTTCAATCAAAATCAACCCTAGGGATTTTTGTAGGGTACTCAACCATGAGTCGGGCATATAGGGTCTATAACAAACATACCCTTAAAATTGAAGAAACTATGAATGTTATATTTGATGAAGAAATTATAACAAAACTAACTATTTTACCTAACTTGATCAACTTAACCAACTCATCAAATCCAACTACTTCAAATCAAGACCAAAAAGAAATTGAACCAATAATTGAACCAACAATTGTACCAATAATTGCACCATCAATTGAACCAATAATTGAACCAACTCAAATTGGTGAATCCATTTCTGTACCAACCCAAAACCTACCAGCGGACCTGAGGCTGAACCAAGTTCTAAGAGATCTAAGAAACCCAGACTAAATCACCCAACCTTAGGGTCTAGAACAATGTCTTCCTATAGAAACCTCAGTCAGGTTGCACTGGATTCAAAGATATAACCTAAAACTATAGAAGAGGCCTTACCTGACCCAGACTGGTTCATTCCTATGCAGAAAGAATTAGCCCAATTTGATAGAAACCAAGTCTGGGACATAATATCTAAACCAGAAGGTAAGTCCATTATAGACACTAAGTGGGTATTTAGAAATAAGTTGAACGACCAAGGTGAAATAGTAAGAAACAAATTTTGCTTAGTAGCTAAGGGATTTAGTCAAGTTGAGGGGTTAGACTATGATGAAACTTATGCCCCTGTAGCTATACTTGAGTCAATTAGGATGTTACTAGCCTTTGTAGCCCATAGAGGATTCAAATTATATCAAATGGATGTTAAGTTTGCCTTCCTAAATGGATTTATAAAAGAGGAAGTTTATGTAGGACAGCCCCTAGGCTTCGAAGACCATGACTACCCTAACTATATATTCAAACTTAGGAAAGCCTGTTATGGGTTAAAACAAGCACCTAGGGCTTGGTATGAAAGACTATCCACCTATCTAATTTCTAAAGGTTTTAACCAAGGTCAAATTGACTCAACCTATTTGTTAAGACTTTAGAAAAAGACATTTGTATAGCCCAAATTTATGTAGACGATATAATTTTTGGGTCAACGAACACTAATTTCTTGAAAGGCTTTATTAAAATTATGAAAAGTGAATTTGAAATGAGTCTAGTAGGTGAACAGACCATCTTTTTAGGACTACAAATTAAACAAATTAGGGATGGAAACTATATTCACCAATTAAAATATGTAAAAGAATTGATTAAAAAATTCAAAATGGATAGTTCAAAAGGTTTAAGTACCCTTATGACCAAAAATGCTAAAATAGATAACGACCCTGAAGGTAAGCCAATTAACTTAAAGTATTATAAAAGTGCTATAGGGAGCTTACTTTACCTAACTGCTAGTAGACCTGATATCCTTTTTACAGTAAGTATTTGTGCCAGGTACTAAACCTGTGCTAAGGAGTCCCACTTAACCGCAGTTAAAAAGATCCTTAGATATATTAAGGGCATCATAAATGTAGGTATTTGGTACCCTAGGACATGCAATTTTGAATTATTAGGATTTTCTGACTCAGATTATGCAGGTTGTAAATTAGATAGAAAAAGTACAAGTGGGAGTTGTCAATTACTAGGATAGAGTATAGTTAGCTGGTGCAGTAGAAAGCAATGTTGTGTTATCTTATCTATAACTGAAGCCTAATATGTTGCCTTAGAGGAATGTGTAGCTCAACTCTTATGGATGATGCATACCCTTAAGGATTTCAACCTACACTATACCCAAGCTAAAGTATTTATTGACAATATAAGATTAATTAACCTTACAGAAAACCCCATTCATCATTCCAGCTAAACATATTGAAGTTAAATACCACTTTGTTAGAGATCACATAGCTAGGTGTGAAATCGTACTTACAAATATATATTCAAAATCTAACCTACCTGATATTTTCACTAAACCACTACTTGAGTCTGAATTTAGTTTAAGAAGGCAACTAGGAATGTGTTTAGTAGAATAGGATTGATTTTTAATCACTGTTATTTTTTTAAAAAAAATAATCCTATTATCTTGCAAATTTGTTTTCAAAATCATATTATTTAGAAAGTATTTTCCTGACTTAGTTTTTTCAAAAATTATCCCCTTTAAAAACTAGGGTCTTTCTACGTAATAGACTTAGCTTAGGACTTAACCCTAGTTTGCATGTTCCTATAGATTTAGAAGTCAACATCTCACAAGCACATTATGATACTTTGATTGATAACCTAGATTGGGTTGAGATACTTATGCCTTGACTTAAAATGCTTTAAATCAGTGCATCAAGAGCAGTTGGGGCGATAAATATAAGTGAATAGTAATCAAGTTAAGTAATCAAACTTAGAATGTCTAACTTGATCAGACTACTTAACTTGACTAACCCAAGTGAAAGCTGCTGTTGTATAACAGTTAGTAAGTAGCAAACTGGGTTAGACAGGGACTGAAAGGAATTGATTTGATTCATTTTTCTTTAAATTCTTAAATGCATGAAATTTTTTTTCATGTTTGGTCTCACTAGGATTATCAACTTGGTTCAAATCCTATCACTTTTTCTACTTACTTGGTTCATTACTACTAATTCTTGCTTAGTTCATAATTCAATTGCATTCTTAATTTATGTTGCAAGAATAATCGGCTCTGATACAGAATTTTTTTCTTCCCTTAATTAAACTTTTCTTTCAAAAATATGTTTTTTTTCAAAAAGAATGTTTTTTATATATATATGGCAAAGGGGAGAGTAGAAAAGTAAAGTTAAAATTAAAGAAAAATGAAGTTAAAGTTAAAAATTGGCAAAGGGGGAGAGTAGAAAAATTAGGGGGCGTTTGGTTTGGAAATTTTTTTCTATTTTCCATTTTCTATTTTCATTTTTCTATTTTCTGATCTAGTTTTTAGAAAACAAAAAAAGCATTTGGTATGATATACTGTAATTCTATTTTCTAGAAAAGAAAATTAGGAAATGCGTTTGGTATGTTAATATTGAAAATTATAAATAAAATATTTTTTAAAAAATAAAAATCGATGTAGCATTATAATTTCTTTTAGAAATAATTTTTTAATCAAAAATTTTTTAAATAGTTTTTTAATCAACATTTCCTTTTAGAAAAAATGAACCTCTCATCGAAATTCAAATAGTTACAAATTGAACTGAGATACCTTCATTGGCAATATAAAAACATATTTTAAATTTGTAGATCATATATTGCAACTTCACAATTCCCAGTTATAGCCTCAAAACCGAGAAAGAGAATTCCCAGTTGTAACTTCATATTCAACTGGACCTCAGGCTTGAACATCCTTTCATTCAACAAAGCAATCAACAGCGTGTTCTTGTAATCAAGATCGTGAAGCCAATCCTACTTTCCTACACAAAGATTCCTTAGAAGTAAATAGAGTTAAAAAGAGGATAAACGATGATCTTAAGCATGCACAATGAATAGTTAAATGTAGCACCGAAGAGTTAAACATGAAAGGATAAATGATGAATAGATCTTAAGCATGCACAATGAATCATTGAAAGGATAAACGATGATCAAAACTATCTCCTATACACCCACTTCTGATCTATCATGGTATACGCAGCATAAATGCAGCATAACTTACTTGTGTAATACCCCTAGGGGAAGTCCAATCTCACTACCTCCTTGAAAGAGAGATGTCTTGAACTATCACTAGACAATATGGGCATATCACCAATCTATCATCATACTATGATTATAGTATATATAGTTTTTTGGAATTGCTAATATAATTTGATATAACCAATGGTTCACAACAAATTATCATTATAAAGAGTTCTCCTGGTTTACACAACCTAATTTTCCATTGACTTATAAAGTAGGACCAGGTGTTGAAAAAAAATATGGACACAGTAACAATAGCTGGTGGCTACTGAAATCAAAGGTATTGTTGGGTTTTACTGTTGAATTCAAGGATTACTACTGTGAAAAAAATCAAGCACCGTATGTTTCAAATCGGTTCCTAATTCTTTAAACTGGATTGTCAATTGTTTGGAATATGTACTGTAACCAATGAACAAGTTGCTCTGTTGAAAAAAAAGGAAGAGAGAATAAGGAACTTATATCAACCTCAACTGTTTGTGCCAAGTTTAATCTCCAATTAAGTTCTGGTGTTGCAATGTCAGTTGGTGTTTTGTTTGTTCCCTAAAACCATTCTATAGTGATTCAAAAGTCTTTGAGAAAAGAAAGTTACTAGAAGTGCATTTCCAGATTGCTTAGTTCTAGAACTCTGCATGAACAGAATTGAGAGGTTGGATTTCTAATTGTTAACAGCTGGGCATCAATGTTGTTTACCTTTCCGACCATACAATATTAATGTATTTACCGAGCTAATCAAGGGGTGAGTGTCGTTGATGGTTAAAGAAAATATAGATGAAAAAAAGGAGAGAAAAACATGAACCTGATCTTTGGAAGCAAATTATGCTATTGAATGTTATGATCATGAATTAAGATTATAGAAATGGCTGAGAGTTAAGTTTTAAGGACTGAAGTTGGTGTTATTAAACCTTGTTTTAATTCCCTACTAAGGCAATATGAAGTTTCAGAAACTAAATTCTGAAAGCAGTTGGAAAATGTGGAGCTGCTACTTAGTTCTTGCCCGAAACTTTTGACTGAAGAGCAATGGCTTCAGAATCATCTACATGGATAGGACTGAAGAGCTGATGTAACCAATTTGAATCAAGAAACAAAAACATAGAAACAAAAAAGAGGATAAACATTCTGAGAAGGAAAAAATGGAAACACTATAGAAAAAGAGGAGTAGAAGCACAAAAAATTCCAGAAAGATGAACACTGAGCGCATGACATTTGCATCCAAGTGGGCTATAAAAGAAAAGGCAATTTTTGCAACTTGGTTTATGATTCTGTTTTGCACGATGCACATAAACCATGCAGCATGCCCAAGTTCTTACAACTTTAATTAGTTGCACAAATGATATCCAAGCCCGGAGAAATCCACACGATCATAAATCTAAAATTGTAGCCTTTCTTAAGCACAATTGTCAAGTTCTATTTCCCAAGGAAATTATCCACATTATCAAGTGCATAAAAAATCAGCGTCCTACTTCCAATCTATCATGGAGATAAACACAGAGTTGCTTCTCAAGTCAGAACCCAAGAACAATAAATAAAGATGGAGTAAAGGCATTTGATTATCAAAATGGAAACACTATAGAAAAAGAGGAGTAGAACTATAAAAAATTCTAGAAAGATGAACACTGAGCGCATGACATTTGCATCCAAGTGGGCTATAAAAGAAAAGGCAATTTTTGCAACTTAGTTTTTAGAATATCAGATGCCACAAGTAGGCTTAACTCTTTAAATAAACCATCCCACAGCTTGTAATAAAAACCTTCCAAAGGCAACCAAAATTCAAAAAGAAAAACAGCCATTCATAACAAAATTGCTCGCCACAAAAGGTTGAAACCAAACATTAGCTAATTACGGAAGATGCTCCACATAATCATTCCACATATGGCTTGTAATTTCATCACATATGTGTCAAATCTGAGCTGTTTGGCTTGGATCAATTGGAATTGGCTCTTGATTATCAAAATCATCTTCAACTCCAGACATGAGCATATCATCAGAAGAGTATTCCATAAACAAATTATCCATTGCATGATGCCGATGTATGAAATTATGCACCGCACAACATGCAACTAGAATTAATCTTTGCCTAGTAATTGGATAGTTTGGCATATCTTTTAAAATTCGAAACCTGGCTTTGAGCACTCCAATGCATCGCTCTATAATATTACGACATGTGCTATGCCTATAATTGAATAACTCTTCCTTCCCTCTTGGTCTGCCTTGGCGCCGATAATCTCTCAAGTGATAGCATTGACCACGATAAGGAGCGAGAAACCTCGGCATATTTGCGTAACCAGAATCAACCAGATAAAATTGATCTGTGATAATATTTCCATATTAATAATGTAAAACACCAACATAAATGAATATAGATAACGAGTTTTTTTATATTACTTACCACCGCAAGGTTTAGGAAAATTATTTTCATGCCTTGTCAGTGCGTCTATGAAAACTCTAGAATCATTTGTTGTCCCCTCCTAGCCCGTATACACAAATGTAAAAAGCATATCGAAGTCGCAGGCAAGCATCACGTATTGTGTAACAATCACCTTTCTACCACGAAAAGATGTCTGAATTGATATTGGTGCCCATGCTGATACGTGAGTCCCATCGATAGCTCCAAGGCAATTCTAAAATTACATAATGTCTTAGTAAGAATATATTATTAATGTAACTTGACACATTAGGGTACAATACGTATCTTAAAATACGGAAACCACTTTAGATTGTTCAATATGTGAGGATGGACACCATTGTATTCATATGGTCGAATTATATACGTGTCCAATCTACAAACAGCTCGTAAAACTCGCTTGAACCACTTGCTACAAGTGTACAATGAATGTTGAAATCGATCGGCACATATTTAATGTCGTGTGTTGTGCCCGATGATTAGTAAGAACATAGCAACATCTTCTTCAACTGTAACTTTCTTTCCATCTTGCAATAGATTCATCTCTTTTAATGTCCTACAAAAATTCACAAACACATGTTTTGACATACGGAAATTGTCAAAGCAAACTTGGGGGTGCCCGTCAAGTATTTCTTGAATATACATCCTCCCAGTAAGAGATGAAGTCCGACACGGCATCCAATCAATATATCCAAGAAATTGAGTCATGTCATGAAAAAAATCATTTGTGAGACCCAAAACTATAAGTAAATTAATATCTGGGCCTAATTCATCATATTCTTCATCAGAGCTTGACATGATCTACGACAAAATGATATTAAAATCAACACACACATGCATAAAATTAATTATAGATTTATCTCAACACACAGATTTCAAAATATCAAACATGTCTTAAACATAGTCTTCAACATTAAATTTCAAAACATAGTCTTCAACATTAAATTCCAAAATATCAAACATGTCTTAAATATTCAAGCCACAAAATCAAACAAACACCAATAATGAAATAGTCTTCAGCTAGGTAATAAAAGAAATCCCCATGAACTTGTCAACATATGACCCTACACACGATCAAGATTGAGGCAACCCAACAATTCAGCCCTCCTATTTGATGGAATTTTCAGGAAAATATCTCGTAGACCAGGCTTAAGGAAAGCTTCTGTAGCTTTTGTGTACACTTGGGTAGATAAATTATCCATCTCATTTAAAATTTGCATGCACTTGTCCATAGAGTAAGGATCATTGAACTACGCTAGTTCCAGAACAGCCAGATATATCTTGTTCACGTTCTAACTTAGCAGCCCTCAAATCCAGGTATTTTGCCTAGCAATAGATTCTTCACTCAGCTGTTGCAATGTATTACTCCACTTGTCCATACAAGCCTCATATTTTTCAATTTTTGAAAGTTTAGGATCTTTACGTCGATGACTATCGGATGATTCTGTACTACGACGCCTCCAATTATTAAGTTCTCCTCCAACATCCTCATTCTCGTCAACAATGACTTCGACATATGAGTTAACACCTCTATTAATGAATGCATCTTCGAGCTCTCTCTCTTCATCAGATGTGGGAGACAATTGAGTAGATGTCCTATACATATCACCTGTTGCAATTGTCCCACTGAAAACTTCACTAAGAATGTGGAAATGATCACAACCTTCCTTTCATATTGACTTGTACTCCTTTTTATTTTTTTGTACAATTGATTACAAAAATTAGCATTTTATTAAATACAAACAGACAATAAAAATATATATTTGAATGGATAAAAATATTTACCAGATAAAATTCTACCCATACTTCCCCTGGAGCATTCACTTTACTAGTGTCTGGATCCATTGTAACACCAGTATGTGCAAGCAATGTAGCAAAAAGTCGATGTCTAGTGTGTAGACAATTTCATTTACCTTTGAGTCTCTCTACACCATAATTCCTCTAGTTAGCTAGATATAATTCTTTGTTGATCTCGTCCCAAACCGTATTAGTGAAGGTAGATGTTTGTAACTTGTTTTGCTTCACTTTTTCATAAATGATCTCAACAAATATGACAACATTAGCCTTTGACCACTCATATTTCTCCATTTTGACACTGGGATTATGCCCTCCCATACTGTATTCTCTAAAAAATTACCTTAATATTTAGGAAATTTTAATGTAATTCAACAGTAAACAAACCATACAAAAATACCAATATATTGTCAATGTAAATTGCAAAAAAGTTGCGAAAGAGGAGGTAGGGCGATGGATACCGTCTGAGTGTACGACACTGCTGAGGAGGGATCGACAAATGAGCACACTAAGCACACTGTGTCTGAAGGTGCTCGACACTGCTGAGCAACTGGCAAGCACACTGCGACAACCAAGCACACTATTGAAGGGGCGAGCGGCGGCGTGGAAGGGCACGAGAAAACTTGGAAGCGGTAGCGTGGAAGGGCAGAGTGGTGGTGCGGTAGAAGGGGTGTGCGATGAAGGGGCGAACGATGAAGGGGCGAGCGATGAAGCGGCGTCGAAGAAGGGTGATGCGGTGAGATAGGACATGAGAAAACTTGGAATCGGGTTCGAGGAGGAATAAAAAGGAGATGCGGCAGATAGGGCACGAGGAAATGCCGCATTTTCCCATTTTCTACCGTATTTTCCTTTTTATCAGAAAATGACATTTTGCATTTTCTATTTTCTTAGAAAATGACATCTCCTTTTCCAGAAAATAAAATTGGAAAATACAAAGCAAACAACATTTTCTAGAAAATAAGAAAATGAAAATAGAAAATGCCTAAACCAAACGCCCCTTAAGTTTTCCTCAAAGAATTTTTTCTCTTATTCAAAAGCTTTTCTCGTTAACAAGTTTTTTCTTTAACTTAAAAGTTTTTGTAATGGTAATGCTCAGAATTCTTTCCAAGAATTAGAAAAATCTTTCAAAAAGGAAAATTGCATGTTTTCAAAAGCTTCAGGGGGAGGATTTCAAATCAAGTGGGAGTTTTATGCAATTCTTCTATTTTCTAAGATTTTTTCAAAACTTTTGAAATATCCTAAAAGGAGGAAATTACTAATCAAGGGGGAGAATGAAAATTTTGTCTTAAACTTTATGCTTGACTGTGAATTAACTCTTATTCATGTTATTTTTAACTTAATTTTTGAACTAGGTTACCATAAATCAAAAAGGAGGAGATTGTTGGTGTCGGAAGCAGCAGATCAACCTGGTTTTGATAATGGCAAAGGGTTCAAAGTTAAGATTATGTTGTGATCTAATGTGTTTTATTGAGTGTGCAAGAAAGTTTTAGTTGAGCTGGGCATGAAGTCATGACTTGCAGGGTCGAGCATGAAGTCATGGTCGAGGACTGGGCACGAAGACCTGGCCGAGGGCTGGGCACCGAAGACCTGACCGAGAGTAGGGCACGAAGACCTAGTTCATGGAATTGGGCAAGAAGTCCTGGTCGTGGACTAGGCACCGAAGTCCTAATCTGGAAGATCGGGCAGGAGACTTTGCTGAGCGAGGATTGAGGACAGAAGTAGAGGCGGGTCGAGGTACGGTCATCTCAAGATTCGACAGTCTCGGAGGCCGAGCAAAAGTCCAACCGGAGGAGCCAGTTGGCAAAAAGGTAACTTCTCTAAAGTGGAGTAGGTGAAGACGTGTTCCTCGGAAGAGGGAACAGTAGACGTCAGTTCGACCTAGGATTTCATTTGAAATTCAAAGTCAGAACCTAGATAGCTCTGGCTGTTATTTGTGCATATATTTTCATATTATATTGTTCTTGGACTAACCCTGGTTGCAGGACAGAAAGGAACTAGCTACTGCTATCCCAGGCGCCTGAAAGGGTTCAGGCACCCGAGAACCCAGGCGCCTGAGAGGAACAGGCGCCCCAGAAGGGGTTTTTCAGCTAATGGAGAAGCTGAGCTGGCAGGTTCGCCACGTCAACTTCTCAGGCACCCATGAGCCATCAGGCGCCTCAGCACTCCTAGGCACCCAAGACCAGGGATAAGGTTTGGCCAAGTCTACGGATAAGCACGCGCCATGTTCGAGTGACGTGGCAGGCCCCCAGACCTTTATCAGGCGCCCAAGAAGGTACTATAAAAGGGGCTTCACCCCTTTGCTTTTAAGAATAACTAGTTTTCAACTCAAGCACTCAAACACGCTCCATCATTCTTCCATGCTCGAGTTTCCCACACCGACAATGCTCAAGATCGATGACACGTTGCTTGAGAGTCATCACCATTTCCTCTGTGTCGTCGGTATAATTATGTTTTATTGCTTAATTTTGTATTTGAAGCTTTTCACTTGTATCATTTTTCGAAATATAAAATTGCCCAACGAAAATGGTCAAAGACCATGGGCCATGGAGTAGGAGCCGTTACAGACTCTGAACTAAGTAAAAAGAAAATGAGTTAGCATTGTTTTGCTTTCCGTTGTGTATTATCTACATTTCTGAAAAATTTTAAGTAGTCGATATGTTAGGATGTATACTAAAAGCCTTGCTTTTGGTTAGGATACATCTACATTATAAAGAGAATCAAAAAATCCCACCGTGCATGTTTATATTAGTATGTGCACAAAATGTATGATACTTGGCATTGTAGATAACATGGTGCGTGGTGTCGTGCAGAAGATCATGTTATCAGGTTCCTTGCCGAAGTATAAGAAAGAGGCTCACAACCGAGATGGAGTTGGACAAACCATCAGGATGGTTGTAGTGTAATTAGGTATGGTTTATCTTAACCATAGAACTACACTAGTGTACTTTGTGTACATTGAGTAGGATCAAAAGAGAGGTCATCCAATTTTGTACTGATTTTGTAAATTGGATTAGACCTCGGATAATATTATGGAGTACAATCTCTTAATCCCAAAATAATGACGGGCATATATTATTGATTATTATTTCTTTGATTTATCAATGGGTGAGATCTATTCTATTAGATCGAAAGGCCCGGTAAGTTGGGAGATAATATTAATAATATAATGTGCTATTGATTATTGATGAAATCCGTGTCCTGGTGAGTCGGGATGATGATGCCCCCTTGGTGAGCTCGAAAGAATCGTCATGTCAAATCTTGCAAGTGGACTATGGTCCGGCATGATGAAAAGGTTGAGTGGTACTAATCAAGGATCAAGAAGATAATTAATTTAATTATCAATAAATTAAATTAATTATCGGGCATACGATATCTTAAACATGGGGAGATGGACGACTCGTAATATGTGGAGTCCATATGAAAATATAGGGGTTGGTGAGGAAGTACAATGGGATTCTTTAGTGGAATGGATCACCATTAATGGATCGGGTTTGGATCCATTAGCGGGCCAAGAACCAACTGTTGGATCGAGAAAACCGATAGAGGGGGGGTGAATATCGGAAATCGTTCAGATTTATGTAGAAAGCGATTGCACAGCGGAAGATAAAGGCAAACACGCGAACACAGTAATTTTTACTTGGTTCGGAGCCTAGGTCGACTCCTACTCCAAGGCCCACGACCGTTGATCGTTTACTTTGGGCAATTCTATATGAAGCGCAATAACAGTTTACAAATTGATTTACAAAATATGGCACGGTAAACTTAACAATTAAAAGAAGCTCTTCTTTTACCGACGTCCGATGGAGATGGTCTTTTCCGGAGTAGCGGGACGTCGTTGGCTCGAGTTGGGAGGTTTCCGGAGCGAGGCGCGAGAGCAGAAGAGCGTAGAAGCTATGGTTCGAAGTGATGTTCGAAGCTTGGGGTCGAGAGCCCTTTATATAGGGCCTGGGGGCGCCCGGGACGTCGGGGGCGCCCCCCACGTGGCGGTCGATCCGTCTCCAGCACGGTCAACATCTGATCCCTTCAAAATCGAGATTAGCTTTGACCGGTGCGCCCGGAGCGCTCGGGGCGCCCGGATTGACCGGGTCAAACTTCTATCTTCTTGGCTTCGAGGGGAGCTGCTTCGGTAGCTGTCACTGGGGGCGCCCGCAGCGCAGGGGGGCGCCCGGGAGCAGCAGGGGTGCCCGGGAGTTGAACTGTCGAAGCTGCTTTGCTTTTCTTGTGTTTTGTGTTCACCTTGGGGGCGCCCGGGACACTCCGGGCGCCCTAGTCAGCTGTTGCCTCATTCCTTTGAGGCTCTCTGAGCTGCAGACACTCGTTCCTTCGGTCCTGCATCCAGGGTTAGTCCAAAACACAATAAAACAATAAAATATTAGTTTATACAGCCTTGACTGTCTTGGTTCTGACTTTGGGTTTCCAAAATGGAACCCTAGGTCGAACCGACGCCTACTGTTCCCTCAACAGGGAACGCGTCCTCACCTACTCCTCTCGGGAGAATGTACCTGATGCCAACCGCTCCTTTGGTTGGACTTTTGCCTGACGGTCCTTTGCCAGGTCTTCGATGCCGAGCTATCCTTCGCCCGGTGCCTAGCATTCCTTCACTAGGGCTTTTCACTCTGGCATTCCTTTGCCAGTGCCTAGCAGTCCTTCGCTAGGGCTTTCCACTCTGGCATTCCTTCGCCAGTGCCTAGCAGTCCTTCACTAGGGCTTTTTACTCTGCACACTCAAGTGACATGTTAGATAACAAATAAGACTTAACTCTTGAACCCTGTTGCCATTATCAAAACACAGGTTTGACTTTTGGTGCTTTCTGCACCAACAATCTCCCCCTTTTTGATTTATGGCAACCCTAGTTCAAAAAGTTAAGTTTAATCAAAAGCATAAAAATTTGTTCCCTCCCCCTGGAGGGAATCTCCCCCTAGATTTTTTCAAAACGTCGTGGGGTTCTAAGTTAAAAAAAAAACCTTACTTGGAATGATTTTGAAAACTTATGTTTAGATACTTTGGAAATCTTTTGATAACTTAAGTTTTAAAAGTTCATAGAGGAATTTTTGAAAGCATGAGTTTAGAGTACTTAACAAAAATTTGAAGCCTTAAGTTTAAAGTAGTCAAAAAGTTTTTTGAAAACTTTTAAGTTAAGTAGGATTTGAAAAACTTAAGATTAAAGTACTTATGAAAGTTTTGAAAAACTTAAGCTTAAAGTATTGCTTAAAGTACTTATGAAAGTTTTGAAAAACTTAAGCTTAAAGTACTTATGAAAGTTTTGAAAAACTTAAGCTTAAAGTCCTTATGAAAGTTTTGAAAAACTTAAGCTTAAAGTCCTGCTTAAAGTACTTATGAAAGTTTTGAAAAACTTAAGCTTAAAGTACTTAATAAACTTAGTATTTAATAAACTTAAGTACTTAGTAGGATTTTCTTAAAAAACTTAAGTATTTCTAGAAAGGTTTTTGAAGAGCCTTGAAAAGTAGCTAACATTTTGAAAAAAAATTTGAGAGTTTGGAAAAAATTTGAAAAATTTGAACTCTCTCCTTTCCTATCTATCTCTCCCCCTTTGCCATATATCAAAAACAGATAGATATTGCAGAAATTAAATTGCATAAAAGAAATGACTTTAAAAAAAATTCGTATGATTTTGCTGTACTGAACCAAGATTTAGACCAAATCAGTTAATTTTCTCTTGTAGGGACCTGTCTAACCCATTTGGCTACTTACTAACTGTTATAAGCAGTAGTTTTCGCTAGAGTTAGTCAAGTTAAGTGTTTCTGTTCAAGTTAGATTTTCTAAACTTGACACTTAACTGGATTGCTGTAAAAGTTGTATTTAGTGCCCCAATTACTGCAGATGCACTGACTTAAAGCATCTTGAATTAAGGCAAAGACCTAAGCATCTCAACCCTTTCTAGGTTATCAATCAAAGTACCCTAAGGTGCTTGTGAGATGCTGGCTTCTAAATCTATAGGTGCATGCAGTTCTAGGGTTAGGGCCTAAGCTAAGTCCATTTGCGAAAAAAAACCCTAGTTTTGAAAGGGGTAGTTTTTAAAAGAAAATTAAGTCGAAAAAGATTTAAAACAAACTGATTTTGAAATTAGTAAAACAGTTTTTCAAAATTCTATTTTTAGAAACTAATTTTTAAATCAAGTAAAGCAAAAAAAATCAACAGTAAAGTTAATCTATTCTACAGAGCACAATCCTAACTGCTGAATTGACAAGAAACCAGTACTCACAAGCTAGTCAACATAGAATAGTCAACACAGTCATACAATCAAACATAAGTCAACCCTACTGAGTAGGGGCAGTCACATGCTGGTACAATACTAAACAAATCTAGGATGAGGGACCGGGATGATCGGATGGGCCAGGCTGTCATGAGTCGAATCGTGCCATCATCTCAATGAATCGTGCATCAGCCACTTCTCGATCGGCTCTACGAGCGTCCATCTGCTCGATGTGATAGGCCTCGACCTCCTCTCGGAGACTCTAGACCTGTGTCTCTAAATGTGTCACTCTCTCGTAGAGTGTCGGTGGAGTGGGCTCGTCTATGTGTGCTCGGGCTGCTGCAGCAATGTCTCCAACGTCGATGTCGACCTCCTCGTCTGAGTCGATCGGAGCTCCGGCCTGCTGTCGTCTCCAACTCAGAACCCCGGTGGCCGATACCTCTAGACCCGCTAACGAGAAGTTCCTAAATCCTATTTCATCAAAGTCGGTCATAGCGGTTATTTCACCCACGGTTATGTCACGACCGTGGTGATGAAGGAGAGAGGTGATAATATGGCAGAATGGAGTACGCACTCGTCCCTGGGTCGTGACACTGGGCGCATGTAGAATAGTATGAAACATGTGTAGTCCAATGTCTATGTCAAGGTGATGGACTAGGGCATACAAAAGAAAGGCATGAAAGGGACGCATGGTCCCGAGATCTCTAGTGGAGAGTGGTAGGATACAGCGAACTAGGACTCTGTACAGGGCATAGTCCTGTGCCTGAAGGTCAACGGCTTGGAATCGTCTATTTGCGGGGAGTCTAGCTTCCCTATAGAAGTAGGCGTGGATAGTGTCTAAGGTAATGTGAGAATAGGGAGGGTCAAATGGAGGATTCCTAGGTGGATAGCAGCAAAATGTGAACTGAGAGGGTCGTAGTCCAACGAATCGGTTCAACAAAGTAGGGGTGATAGACAGAGGTATCCCTTGGATAGTAGTGTGAAACATGAGATTATCTTGTCGAATTATGTTATTGTAGAATTCTGCACATAAGGATTCATTAATGGTATGAGTGCAGAAGACAAGATTATCTAATTGATAGAAGTTGATAATATTTATGGCTACGGGGCATGATTGGGTAAAGAAGTACCTATTAAGATAACTTGTTTTAATGGGCTTGTAAATGGTTTGAGCAAACTTGTTGCATAATTCTAGGGTAGGGAATCTAGGGTCAGGACTTGGTTCGGCACCGGGGTTGGCCGGGTTTGGTCGGCGTCTTCTAGGTTAAGGAAATTAAAAGAAGCATGAAGATATTGCATTAAAAATAAATTTAAATGCAAAAAAAATAAAAATTATACCGGGCAGCTCGGGGAGGCATAGTTGAGGATGAGGACTTGCAAGATCTCCTTGGAGGGAAAGAAGTGAAGAAGGAAGTTGATTTTGGTGTGGGAAGAGAGGGGGAATTCGGGTGCCTTATATAGGCAGATCAACGGGGGCGCCCGGGAGCTTCCGGGCGCCCCGGTCAGGGTTGCTGCCAAAGGCAGTGTTTTTGTCTGGTTCGGGGCGCCCGGGACAGCCCGGGCGCCCTCATCAGGCTGTTTTTACAGCCTTTGCTGCATCGAGTACGATGGGGGCGCCCGCATGGTTCCGGGCACCCTGGTCAAGGGCAGAGGCAGCTTTTTGCCTAGGGAGAAAGAAAAAGGTGGGGTGGGGCGCCCGAGGAGTCACGGGCGCCCGTGACTGTAGCGAAGAGACAAATTTTGTGTTTGACCATGGTTTAATCGGTTTGACCATGGTTTGGCTATGGTTTGACTGCTTTGACCATGGTTTGACTATGTTGTCCATGTTTTGACTATGTTGACTATGGTTTGACCAATTTGACTACAATATAGGTATTAGAGTAATTATAATTGAGTTTATTCTTACTGTCTTACCCAATCTAGGGTTTTCAATCACGTTAGCCTTATAGGTTTCGTGAGACAGGTTTTGATAGAAGAATTTTTGAATACAATGATTTATTTTGAAACTCTTAATTAATTTTTGAAAACATTTCAATTTATTTTGAAAGGAGATGTTTGAATCTATACTTAACTGAAAATTGTGTTACATTTGAATTTTACAAAAAGTAATTTGAATTTGAAATTCAAAAATTGGCTTCCAGGTCTTGGCGAGGGACTAGGCCTTCTTTGGCCGTAGCCTTATTGGATCATCAACCCTTTCCTTGACAAAGCCGTTTAATGAAGTTTCATTTTCAAAATTAATCTTTGAAAAAGTTCTGGTCTAACTAGTTTGGATTTTGGATCGGTAGCTTCGGCTAGTTTCACAAGTCTAAAGAGACCATGTGAACTTGATCTTATTAGAATTGGTTTCCCTAACGTACTATCATCTCACCTCCACCCAATACTATGTTTTCAAGTTTCAGTTAAGTTTGTTCTGTCCTTATACTAACCTAAGTCTAAGCATGGTAAATTGCATAAGTTTAAATAAAGAATCAATCAGGCAAATTGAAAGAATTAAATTCTATTTAACAATAAAAATAGTTTTTAATTTGGCTCCCCCTGGACTATAGCCACGATAATAATTAGGCAAGATGTGAATCTTGTCCTTGGGGATCCAATACTGATTTGATCCACTTGGTTTGTTCAGGCACAGTTTAGGTACCCATGCCTGAACTTTACTTCTGGACTGATTCGGTACAGCAAAGTAAGATCTTTGTCGGGATTTGGTTCTATAGCCAAGTCCGGATCGATTTAGAACGGACTTCTGTTTTCCAAGAATCATGTCAAGACCCTTGGAACCAGAAGTGAATCGTTCTAAGGCCGCTCTAAGATCCTTAACCTGAGTTTTCAGGGAGGAGTTCTCTTTCTCAAGTTTTTCAACTTGAGTAGGAGTTCCTTCTTGAACTTTCTCGGCTAAGGATTTAGAGTCAGCTCCCTCTTTCAGGAGTTTTACTTCCTGTCGGAGAGATTCGACTCGGAGTTTGGCTTTCGCCAAGTCTCGAGAAAGATAGGAAATAAGTTCATTCAATTGACTTTTATTGAAACTGCTTACCTTGATTTCTCTGTCTTCTAAAAAGGTTAGTCTGCCGTCGTCCTTTTCTGACTCTGACTCGGTCTCGATTTCTTCTGAAGCGGTCAGCGCTAGTATGTTTGACTGGGGTTCTTCTTCTTCTTCTTCTGATGAAGATTCGTCCCAGGTTGCTTGGAGTGCTTTCTTTCTTCTTGTCTTTTTGTTCTCCTTTAAGTTTGGGCACTCCGTCTTGTAGTGGCCCTTCTTCTTGCACTCGTAGCAAGTTACGTTGGGCTTGTTTTTGTTATTCGCGGGTTCAGCTGGTTCGTCCTTTCTTCAGCTTGTCCTCCGTGTGTTGACTTGGTTTTTCAATTTTTTATAGTAGCTTCGGGCCAGTCGGACCAGCTCAGATTGATCTCCTTCTTCGTCTTCTGCGTCTGAGTCTGAGTTGTACTCGGGTTCAGGTTGAGGTTTCTTCTTTGTCGATCTTCCAATTTTTCCTGCAACAAAGGCAATTCCTTTCTCGGCCATATTGCAGTTAGTCTGTTCATAAGTTCTAACTCAGAAAACAATTCATCTAATTTAATTTTAGAGAGATCCCTTGAAACCTTGTATGCATCTACCATAGATGCCCACAAGGTATTTCTAGGGAAAGCATTTAGAGCATACCTTATTAGGTCACGGTTTTCGACCTTGTGACCTATAGTGTGAAGACCGTTCATCAATTCTTGGATTCGTGCATGGAGTTGGGCTGCTGGCCATCTTGATGGTGTAGAGTTTGTTTAGAGCAGGTCTCTCTTACTGATCCTGGTGTCTGATGTTCCTTCGTGCAGCTCGATCAATTTTGCCCACAACTCCTTAGCACTGTTGAAGGGGCCTACCCGGTTCAGCTCCTCTTTCGTCAATCCGCATTGGAGAGTCTGGGTCGCCTTTGCATCGGCTTCAATTTTGCGCTTTAGGGCGTTGTCCCATTCTGAGTAGGTCTGCGGTACTCCTTCGGCGTTTTTGGGGATCTCCAGTCCGGACTAGATGATGATCCACATGTCCACCTGAGTTTTCAGGTGGACCTCCATTCGACTTTTCCAGTAGGAAAAGTCTTCTCCACTAAAGAGTGGAGGTCTGGCGGTGCTAAATCCTTCTTGCATGGCCATTTAATCTGGAAAAAGAAAACTAACGAGAGAAAAAAAAATTCTCAAGACTAGGTCTTGGATTAGTAGTGCGGGATGAATAGAATGAAATAGCGAGGGGTGTCGCACCAACCTCGATTAACGGGAAATAGAAAATTCGAACGAAATATTTAAAGAAAATTCGAACGAGAAAAATAAAATAAAAATCTAAAAAAAAAGTTTTCAAACTGGTGGTTGCACCAAGTTTGAACTTCCCCGCTCTGATACCACTTGTTGGATCGAGAAAACCGATAGAGGGGGGGTGAATATCGAAAATCGTTCGGATTTATATAGAAAGCGATTGCACAGCGGAAGATAAAGGCAAACACGCGAACACAGTAATTTTTACTTGGTTCGGAGCCTAGGTCGACTCCTACTCCAAGGCCCAACGATCGTTGATCGTTTACTTTGGGCAATTCTATATGAAGCGCAATAACAGTTTACAAATTGATTTACAAAATATGGCACGGTAAACTTAACAATTAAAAGAAGCTCTTCTTTTACCGACGTCCGATGGAGATGGTCTTTTCCGAAGCAGCGGGACGTCGTCGGCTCGAGTTGGGAGGTTTCCGAAGCGAGGCGCGAGAGCAGAAGAGCGTAGAAGCGTTGGTTCGAAGTGATGTTCGAAGCTTGGGGTCGAGGGCCCTTTATATAGGGCCTGGGGGCGCCCGGGACGTCGGGGGCGCCCCCCCACGTGGCGGTCGATCCGTCTCCAGCGCGGTCAACATCTGATCCCTTCAAAATCGGGATTAGCTTTGACCAGGGCGCCCGGATTGACCGGGTCAAACTTCTATCTTCTTGGCTTCGAGGGGAGCTGCTTCGGTAGCTGTCACTGGGGGCGCCCGCAGTGCAGGGGGCGCCCGGGAGCAGCGGGGGCGCCCGGGAGTTGAACTGTCGAAGCTGCTTTGCTTTTCTTGTGTTTTGTGTTCACCTTGGGGGCGCCCTAGTCAGTTGTTGCCTCATTCCTTTGAGGCTCTCTGAGCTGCAGACACTCGTTCCTTCGGTCCTGCATCCAGGGTTAGTCCAAAACACAATAAAACAATAAAATATTAGTTTATATAGCCTTGGCTGTCTTGGTTCTGACTTTGGGTTTCCAAAATGGAACCCTAGGTCGAACCGACGCCTACTGTTCCCTCGACGGGGAACGCGTCCTCACCTACTCCTCTCGGGAGAATGTACATGATGTCAACCGCTCCTTTGGTTGGACTTTTTCCTGACGGTCCTTTGCCAGGTCTTGGATGCCGAGCTGTCCTTCGCCCGGTGCCTAGCATTCCTTCGCTAGGGATTTTCACTCTGGCATTCCTTTGCCAGTGCCTAGCAGTCCTTCGCTAGGGCTTTTCACTCTGGCATTCCTTCGCCAGTGCCTAGCAGTCCTTCGCTAGGGCTTTTTACTCTGCACACTCAAGTGACATGTTAGATAACAAATAAGACTTAACTCTTGAACCCTGTTGCCATTATCAAAACACAGGTTTGACTTTTGGTGCTTTCTGCACCAACACCAACTCCTCCTCATGGTCCCTATCTTAGCCCTATAAATACCCCATAGGAGTCATGATACAAGGCTAATTGATCATCCAACAACACAAGCCAAGAACCCAACTCTCTCTCTCCTAGGGTTAAGCCTTGCGCCGGTGATAGAAGGAGAAGAAGGAGGTGATCCTTCTCAGTTCACAGCTCCAACAAGTCTTCTTCTTGGCGTGAGGTTTCAACCAGATCTAGGAGGGCTCGGTGAGGAGAAGAAGAAGGCTGGGAGAGGCTGTCGGCGGCAGGTTTTGGCTGGGCGGCGGCGGCGGATGTGGAGAGGAGGAGAATTTGAGTTTTTCTCCTTTCCTTCTCTTCAGTCTCTTCTCCTATCTTCATTGAAGCATCCTCTCTGTGTGCGCGAGCAAGGAGCAGAAAGGTGAAGCAGCGGAAAATACAAGGAACCTACCTTGTTTGGCACCGGCAAAGGTGAAGAAGCATGAGTTAGGTTTTCGGTACGTTTTGTGGAAGAAGAAGGGATTGTTTCTCTTCTTCCTCCTGTTCTTCATCTTCCAAGCCTTCCTCTTGGAGATACCTAGAAGCTGGTCGGACCTTGATGCTCAAGGTGGTCGGCGGGTTGAGGTGAAGAGGAAGAAAGGCAACCGGCGTAAGTAAACCCTAGTGTTCTAGGGTTTGTGTTGGTAATTGAAAGTAGCTTGAAGAAAGGTGGTTAATCAGAGGCCTTAGTGACTCCATGTCTTGGTAGCTCGTCGCCCACACGACGTCCAGGAGGGGAGGGTTATAAGATAGAAGCCTGTGAGGTAAACGGCGAGGTATAACTCTCCCGAGCTCCATTTTACCTTAGCTATGTTTGTTTGTGCCATATTACTTTGCTTCATCATTTCATATATGTTAGTTGGTTATTTTGATTCGTTATCATAGATAATAATTAACTAATTGGACCCTGAAGATAAACACAAAAAATCGGCGATCCAAATCGTCGTCTTTTCCGCGGTTAATTAATCCGGAAAGTTACAAGGCCTTAACCTTGGTTTTGGCGAAGTTGTAACTTGGATTAATTAACACGACGACGAGACGATCGTTAGAGGTACGGATCTCTATTTGGATTAAATTTTTTAATCCGTAGACATAGAGTGGTCTCTCAGATATGACCACGTGGTTGTCTTGGAAACCGCCAAGCCATACCTAACTAACACGATATTCAGCCCCCCCAATCGACCACATCGATCCCATAGTTTAGAGCTTCTCAGAGTTTGGTCAGAGGAGCAGTGTCAGACTGAGAGGGGTATTCTGGCGACCATAGTTGCTCAGTCATCCATCGAGACGAGGATCAGAGGGGCTGAGGCGAGTGATCAGTATTTGTAGTTCCTCGGCAACCGAGCAACCTCAGTGCAGCAGACTGATTTTTCCCGAGATGATGAGGGTGTCATGTATTTTCGCGGGAGGTTGCGCGTATGACGGACCCAATCTATGTGTCACGAATGTGGGCCTCAAATTTAGATGTGAATGAATGCTGGAAACCCTTTTACAATCAAAAGTATGAAAATGTAATATAGGGGCCACAGGTCGTATTTTTCTCGGAGCTAGTTGATATAATTTGATTCGTGCTTGTATTTATGTGTCGTTTGTGAATTTCGGGTTTCAAATGTGAATTGGATTTGGTTTCAAATAGAAATGGAAATTGCAATGAGAATAAAGGAACTTAACTAATAAGCCCAACAAAATGATGGTATTAAACAACTCAACCAATGGAAAACCCAATTCAACCAAGGCAACACAATCGAAGTTGAAAGGGAACGCAATAGATATTAAATGCAATCTAGATGCTAAACAATTGAATAAGTAAAACAGTGCCCCAAAACAGCTTGGCAAGCAAGGTAACCCTTTGTGCCAAAGCTGAAACTTTTGTGCCAAAACTACTTCTAACAATTCAGCCCTTGCAAACCATTGATCACACTTGGAAAAATTTAGCAGAATTCAGAACATGAAGCAGAAGTGAGGCATCAAACCAGCCGCATAATCAACAAACAACTTAAATGCAGAAATAGCAGTTTAATCTCCACTTAGATGCAAAGTCAAACAAGCATCTGATTTCAAATGCAATGGAATTCAAATGCTAAGCTTCCTTGATACAAACTTCAGCCACTACAACTAAAAACTGCAGAAATAACTTGAGTTGCAGAATTAAAATTTCAGCAATCAGTTGATACAAAGATTCCGGAACAAGATGCAAGGCTGCTATGCAAAAACTGATGCTGACTTTGCTTGATACAAAGACAGAAATTAACAGCTTAATAGACTGTCATGAAACTGAGTTCAACACAAAGGATTTGCAGAAATTTGAAACTGAAAACAGAAGGCAATGGCTGAAATGTTTCTGAATGCATTCGACATTTAGAAACTCAGAAATGATACATGAAAACTGCAGAAATGGAGACTTAGCATGCAGGAATTAAGCTGGCTTTTGCAGGGATACAACAGCTACAAATCAGTTGGAACCAATTGCAGAATTGGAAATGGATTCACATCAATCTTATGATCGAACTCTGATATCAAATGCTATTTGAATGGAGCAAGTTGCTATATAAATTCAGGAGATAACACAAGCTAGCTTGATACAATATTCAGGACATCAATAAAATCTGATACGCATAGATGCAGAAATGACATGTTGGAAAACAAAACAAGCAGGCTGAAAATTCAGTTTGCATCCGAATTCAGAAACAAAGAAGCAACTGTGATTAAATGCACTATCTAGTGTCAAGCAAGATGTAAAACATCTACGTTCACTTGATCCAAACTACAAAAACTGAAACTGAATTTTGCAAAACTTAAACTGGGACTGATATGCATAAGAAAAACAGGACACAAAACTGATACGCAGCTAAGAAATCTGATACGCAAGAAATTAAACCAAAGTAAACTGAAATCTCAAGCTAATGTTCACTAAACAAGTTTACTAACTAACTACTTGACAAATTAAACCTAATTAAGCATCAAACAAATTCAGAAATGGAAACTAAGTAGCTGATACGAAAAATGCAGTAACGAAGTGGCAGAATCCGAAATTACAGCTAAAACAGAAAATTAACTACGGAAATCTAAACCCCAATCCTCCATTAGCTCAAGGTCTCCTTGTTCGTCACGCAAGGGCTGGCCTCGGACCCGCAAGCTCAGTAAATCACTAGGAATTAGCTCAGTCGGTCGAATCTGCTCTTGTCTGCGCATAGCTGGAATTTTCCAGTCCAATCTCTTGTATCTCGATGGATGGCTTGCGATGATGAATTGAAGAACATCTGAGCTCACCTGAGAACCCCTACAAGTAGCTCAAACGATCGGAATTGGCTTGTGGACGAGAAACAAATGATTGGTTAGCAGAGATGCCGAAACCCTCAAACACCACTGTCTAGCGCAAACTGAGCTGAAATCATCCAACAAAGCTATCCTCTAGTGATCCAAATCTTGATCCAGATGAAGAATTGAGGTGGTCGCGCCTCGGATTGAAGAAAAACTGAAGATAAACCAAAGAAAATGAAGAAGACGATGTTTGTGGTGAAGACGCGACGAGGAGAAGCTGGGCTGTGTTTTTGATTAAATACTTGACAACGGACGGCTGTGATTGATTTGATGAAATCCAACGGCTGATCTTGCTCTGATTTGAGCCAAACTTTGAGGATGTTGATCAGGGGTCAGGATCTGCCTCGTGGTAGCTCGGATCCTCCAGATGTGCAACGGATGGTCCAGATCAACTTAATTTTTGAACGGACGATCTAGAGCCCTCCAAGCTTGATCCAACGGTTGATTTAGCTCTGATTGGGATGAAACTTTCAGATCATGATCATAGTGCTTGATCAACCCTAACCCTAGCTCGGATTGCTTCAGATGGTCCCGGATGGCTCAGATCTAGCCGCTCTTGAATCGGACGGCCCGGATTAATCTTAAGCTTGATAATTCGATCCGGGTCACTTCCGACTCGAGTTTGACCCAATATGCCCTAAGTCCAGGATCCTTTCATGCCTACAAAAAATATATCAGAAAATTAGTGGCCAAATAATTCAAAAATGTGTAAATTTGCAATTAAGTCCAAAATAAGAGGAAATCCTAAAACCTAGGGCAATTTCACAATTAATCAATAAAAACATAGGTCAAACATGGATTTTAGCAATTAAAATAATTAACAAAATAGTATTTATCAACTCCCCCACACTTAACCTTGAGCGTCTCGCGAAAACACTAAATAAGTATCCCCTAGATTTTCTTAAGCATAATTAGAAGGAAATGAAAAGAAATTATCTAAGGTTGTCAATTCTCAAAAATCTAAGCTCTAGGGATTAATATCTTATCCTTAAATCAACAACTTAGCCTTTTCATCAATCATGAGTCATTGAGATGAATTTAAATCACTAGCCTTTCAAGAAAAATTTTTGGTGGCTCTCTCCTTAAATTCTAACTTGATGATGGAAGTGGAGCTCACTCAAACACACATGCTTCTTACACTACCATAGGCTTGATCATTATCTAATCTCCACCATTATTCATGATTAGGATCAACATCTACAAAAATAAGTGAAAAAATGAAAAATGGCAAGAAATGGACAAAAAAAATGGAAAAATTGATAAAGTGGAAGACTTGAGTGCTCAAGTATGTTTCTGATGTGCTTTGCCCCATCTTAACAGTCCTCTAATGATATCAAAAGTATGATGGAGTGAAACTTGAATAAATTCCTTTGATTGGAATGAAAAACCCTTCCTTGACCTCAATGTGCCATTTTCTTCAATTGCGTGCCAACCTTGCTCTTTGTTTTGTTTTCTGAATTTTTTTTTCTTTTTTTTTTCTTTCTTTCTTGTAAGGTCAAGAAGGTAGTGGAGCAAGGCTGTAATTCGAATGAGAAAAATATTCACTTGTTTCCATGGTACCAACACTACAATCTTGTGCCATTTTTCCTTCTCTTTTCTTTTTTTTTTTCAAACTGTGTTCTGTTTCTTTTTTTTTTCTTTTCTGCAATTGGTGTTAGCTGGAGCATATCAGATCTTGCAACACTCTATTTCCTTCATATCAGTTGGCATCTAGAAGTTGTTGAGCACTTAAAGTGTTCCACTCGAAAATTCTGCTCAATCAAATTGAATTTTAGCCAACTTCATTCCATTTTCTTCTCTGTTTCGAAACTCCTAGCATCCAAATTCCTTTCTTGTTCTGATAGGCTGTGATGTGCTTCAATCTATAATACATTCATCCACTTCATTTCGTGATTCAAAGCTTTGGAAAATCCAATTTCAGCTTCAACTTGGCACCAATCTGCACAAAAAAAATTGCTTTTTCCAGCTGAGTTCAGCTTCTGATCAGCCTCAATTTAGCTCTAATTCAACTTGTTTTCAGCTGAAATTCAGCTTGTTTCAGCTGCTATTCAGATTCTAGCACTCTACAGCTGCAATTTTCTGAAATTACAGCCAATGTATAGCTGCAATTGTGTGCCATTTAAGACCTTGGCACAGCTTTCCTTTTTTTTTTCTTCTTGATTTCAGATCTGCCCAGCTGCATTCGAACTTCTATTCAAATTATCTTCAGCTGGAGTTCAGCTTGTAGCAACATGTTACTGGTTTCCTGAGCAAGGTACATCTGCAATCCAGATTTGTTTCACAATGTTCTGATTTTTCAGCCAAGTGTAGCTGCAATTTCGAAATGATCACAGAATTTTTTTCTTTTTGGCATGGCACAGATTTTCAGATTTTCCATTGCTTGCCGCTTGAATCTTCAACATATGGTAAGGAAGCTAGATCTCCAAGTGCTTCTATCTCTCTTGCTCATTCTTGGCACCAAACATCACTCACTTGGCACATGAATTTTTTTTTTCGAATTGAAGTGCATCCTTGATAAGAATTGCTTCCAAATCACTAGTCACTCCCCCACACTTAAATCTTTGTCCGTCTCGGGCAAAGTAGCATTAGAAACAATTCAAACAACAAGTCCAAAGAAAAGTGAGGGTAAGAGTAAGAAATAAGTAAAGAAAAATGGAATTAACATGATTTTTGTTAAAATTGATATGGAAAGGTAAACAAAGTGATTAGCCTCTATAGAAATGATCCAATCATTGAAATATGATTTTGAAAGAACCTAAGCAAGTTCTAGAGCACAATGACATATGTGTATCACAAAAGTAAGGCTAATTCTCACTAGGTAAAAATAATTCATCCCAAGTCCTCAATTAAGAATCTAAAACCAAGTAGTACTCAAGCATCCAAGATTTCATCCATTAGCTCAAACCCTAAGTTTTGACAACCAAATTTAATTTATTTTCAAAAGACTCTAAAATGCTATGGAGAAAACCTAAAGGGATACTTTTATTTCTACTCATGCAAGAAACAAATTTCCAAAAGAACTAACATGCATTTATTGACAAGGACTCAATTTAAAAGAAAATTTTACTTCTAGAAAATATAAAAGTGAAAAATGCAATAAAAGAAAATACAAGAAGAAACAAACTCCCCTTTATTCTAGTGGACGGAGTCTATCAAGCAGTAGCCTCCATCGTGGTAGTGGAGGAGTCTGGGTGGCTGGGAGAATTAAGACTCCCCCACACTTAAACTTTGCAGAAAAATGCTCAGGTGGCCGCAGGCGATTTAGGTTCAGAATCCATTGAAGGAATGGAGGGCTATGGATTAAAGTAAGATATTCTCCTCCTTCTTGATGCCTTTCAGAAGTCCTTCCAGGGGGCTGGAGTCTGTTCAGTTGGAGCACCCACTCCTGAAGTCTTCTGGACCCTGCAAAACAATGTAATACCTTTCTCAAGCGTTCAGGGTCAGAAAGAAATAAAATAATATCAGTCTCTGCATGAAATGAATCCAAATCTGCATCATATCCAATTAAATCAATTCTTGGTGCCTCAATAAAATTTTCATAATTATTTCCTACAAAATTTGCATCCAGATACTCATCACAAATAAAGAAATCAATTTCTGGCACATCAATAGAAATTTCACAATTATTTTCCATCAAGGATGTATCAAGCAATGTATCACAACCAATCAAATCAATATCAGATATCTCCATAAGTTTTTCACATTCAACCTCAGCATAAGATATAGCAAGAGATTCATCAAAATAAATAACATCAATTTCAGGCACTTCTAAAAATTTTTCACTATCCATATCCACAAAAGATGTATCAAGAGATTCATCATAACAAACAACATCAATTATAGGTGCCTCTAAAATTATTTCACAATCCCTATCTACAAGAGATGTATCAGGTAATGCATTATGACCAATGAAATCAATTTTTGGTACCTCTATTGGGTTTGCACAAACAATTTCTACACAAGGTATATCAATAAACTCATCAGAATCAATAAAGTTAGCACTAGGTACCTTTTTGAATTTTTCTGAACAAAGAGGAGAAATACTTACCTGAGCGTGCTGGAGAATACCTGGAGGTTCTACAAGAGTAGATGTAGCCATGGCCTCCTCCTGATCAAGTACATGCTCCTCTTCAGCCTCAAGCTCTGGTGGACACTCAACTAAAGCAGGTGATCCTTGGGTGCTTGCTTCCACCATGCAAGTCCCTACACTTTCTGGTTCATCCTTTGAGTCTTCTAATGTACCAGTCAATTGTGGTGGTCCCTGGGGCTTAGTGCAATCCCCTACACCTATGGAATCATCTCCTATGCATGCTTCTCCTGTAATATCTGCAACAACAACATTAGAAAAATTAGGACCATAATAATGCTATCATCACAAAATAAGAGTCCAGAATGGTCCTGTGGAGCTTCAGTTTCTTCTTCTGGAGCTGAAAAATTTAGAAATGGATTTTGAATAGGAATCTCCGGAGGGATGCATGCTGTAGGTGCCCTATATTTGATGACTTCTTCTTCTTCTTCTTCTAAAATTTCAAGATCCATTAAAGAAAGATTTGGCCCTACACTAGGGTCACCTTGAACTGATATGAAACCAACTCCGAGGCTCTCAGAATTAAAAACAGTTTGAGAAGCTAATTGTCCTGATTTTTGGGCTTTTATCTGATTCAAATCACTAGCCACTTTTTCCATTTGCCTTTCGAGGTTTTGAAGCTCTTGTTGAAACATTCGTTGCAATTGAGACTGTGGGGGTTGATAAAATGGTTGCACAGGCTGATTAAACTGCTGAAAATTTGGTTCACAAGTTGGTGGAGATGGCTGAAAATTGTAGCCCTGGAATTCTTGGATCTGAGGTTGACATAGTGGTGATGAAAACTCAAATTGAGTGGGCTGAAAATTCTGGTTTTGTTGCTGGAAATTCTGATTAATGGGCTGAGTGGGCTGGAAAAATAGTTGGTTTTGAGGTGGAAATGTTTGAACTGATTGACAATCTTGCTGCCCTTGTTGATATGGCTGGAATTGAGGTTGAAATTGATTATTTCCATGCTGAAAACTTGCAAAAGGCTGCTGGAAATTCTGGTTAAAATGCTGAAATTCTTGCTGAAATTGTTGGAACTGTTGTAGTGGCTGGAATTGCTGTAGTTGCAGAATTTGAGGCTGACAAAACTGATTTGGTTGCTCAAAAATTGAAAATTGGGGCTGCCCATTCTGAATTTGTTGGAAATTTGAGTAGGGTTGTTGGAAATCTTGCTGTGGTGGTTGAAATTGCTGGACAGGCTGCTGGTGAGTAGATGACTGAGCTTTATGTTTTTGTTGGTATTCCAACTCCTTTAACACATTTTTTAACCCCACCAGGGCATCATTGAGCTCTGTATAGAACTCTGGTGACTCTATATAGTCCTCTGGTGAAAACATTTGGATTTTACAGCCCTGTCACACAACAAACAAGAAAAATGGCAGCAACCGTATACAAAAGATAAAGCAAAATAAGATAGAACCCAATGATATGTCCAAAAGTATACAAGCAAAAATCAAACAAATCAACTAGTTGCTTCCCCGGCAACGGCGCCAAAAATTTGACGGACCCAATCTATGTGTCACGAATGTGGGCCTCAAATTTAGATGTGAATGAATGCTGGAAACCCTTTTACAATCAAAAGTATGAAAATGTAATATAGGGGCCACAGGTCGTATTTTTCTCGGAGCTAGTTGATATAATTTGATTCGTGCTTATATTTATGTGTTGTTTGTGAATTTCGCGTTTCAAATGTGAATTGGATTTGGTTTCAAATA